>JAVJIF010009150.1:0-139322 GCA_038442645.1 Agave tequilana | reverse complement strand
TGTAACGCCCCGATTCCACGGATACGGGGACGTCACTGCAACGTATATACGTAGGTCAGAGAGTGCCCCCACGTATATACGCTAAGCATAAAGTACAACAAGAAAGGATCAGAGTGCAACACAAAGCGTGGTATACACACATATGCCACATAAAGGTACAGATACAAAGTCATCACAGTATGATAAACATTACATATTACATATGTCTTTTATCATAACAAGTCCAAAATCAAATATACAATAAGAAGACAAAATGCTCACGAGTAGGATGAGGATCCCGTGAGTCAAAGGAGTCAGGTACAAGGGACTGGGGCTAAGATGCCTGCTCGCTAAGGAGAGCTCGATCTACGGTGGACAACTCCACTTCGATCCAAGCTCCGGAATCTGAATATGCAAATCCAAGGAATCAAGACATATAACAATAAATGAGCTACAGCCAAGTGGCTAAGAGACATGAATAGGGGTTAGAACCCAAGTATGGAATATAAGGACAGGTATTAACATAATCATAAAACGGAAAATTCAAGTAAAGCTGATTACAAGCAAAAGTGATTGTATATGCTTAAGTCACGGTCCATGAGACTAATACATCGAGGGAATAATCCAAACAAGGAAACCCTCATCTATATACCATTATCTCATGCCACGGTAATCCCAAGCATATAGAATCAGAGTTGCAAACCATATGATAGTCAAAAAGGAATGCATAACAAGAATGACAAGGATCATGACAAGATCAAAACCGGAATCATCACTGGAATCATAACAAGTAAAGTAGGAGTCACAATATAACCTGAGTCATAACAGGGGCTATGACATGAAACAATAATCATTACAATAACCATAATTGAGCCTTATTATTATTACTCGTCCGACCCATATATCTCGGTATGTGTCTCGGTATCGATCCCAACTCACATACATCCATATATAAGAAAGTCGAGGGTCGTTGTCGGAAGTAGATGGAGAACTGATAACTTCTTATAGTAGTTTCCATACACCTGGAACCGGTTTGGAGGCCCAAGTCCCCCTAACAGTCATCTAATGTGGGCCCAGGTCCCACTAACAGTTATCTACTATATTTCGTCCCCCTACTATAAGCAAGGTATCATTCCGGCATCCATCACTTCCACCCATACCCCATACAAGTTGTAGCTTATTAAGGATTATCAGTTTACGGGAATAAGTGAACATAACAGTAATAGCCCTACAGATTCAAGAGGTGGCCCCCACAGATTCAAGAGGTGGCCCCCACCGTGTGGTGTGGCACTTTGTTCCATGTGGCACTTTGCTCTGAGGGAAAGGATTCTAGAGGTGGCCCCCACCGTGTATGGTGTGGCACTTAGTTCCATAAAACAAGGCAGGGTTCCCGTAAACAAGATAATCATAAGGTCAAATGTATCATGCTTGGTTTTAAAAGATAGCATGACAAGGTGGTGACATGTAACAAGCAATAAAACATGCCATAGATTGACAATAGGCCGAGTCAGTCATGACATAACAATAGGGTCTAGCAAGGTAGTGGCATGTCAGTTGGTCAGGTGATAACATATTAGGTGTCATGTGATATACATGTGTTAAAAGGAAATAGATAACTGACAAGGCTGTATTAAGGTAAGGCAAGTGGAAACATAGAAACAACTTAGGGTCCAACGACCTCAAAGGGTCTGCCACGCATGCTATAAAATAAGGAAGTAATAGTATCACGGCAAGATACAAGTATAAGAATGAAACAAGCAATTACAGGGCAATACATAAACATAGAATTATGGAGTAACTAGAAGTAATATACACCGAGTAACGAGTCATGAAGCACTGTATACAAATACCTGAACCAAGCATAAGATCCAAAGTTTAGATAGGAATCAACTATAACAATCAGACAAAGTTAGTCGACTAGGTCAAGAGAGTAGTCGACTAATAGAAGGGTTAGTCGACTAACAGTAGGGTACAGTCGACTAAAACTGTGTAACAGGGAGTTGGGTTTCTAATTCAGGAAATGTTAGTCGACTAGGGTCAAGGGAGTAGTCGACTAATAGAAGAGTCAAGTCGACTAACAGATACTTAAGTCGACTAAGTCTGTGATACAGAAAGTTGGGGTTTTCTGGTTCAGGAAGGGTTAGTCGACTAGGTGGATTCAGGAGTCGACTAATAGTGATTTCCAGAGAGTTGAGATTTGTTTCCAGGGAAGATTAGTCGACTAATATTTGGGGTAAGTCGACTAATACTGTGTTTTCCAGAAAAGTTAAGTTTCAGCTAAGTGTTCTAGTCGACTAGCTCCTAGGTTAAGTCGACTAATCGTGGTCGTGAGCAGAGTACAGAACTGAATCTAGGGTTTGGGTTTGATGGCCTAAAAATGTGATTTTTATGTTATGTGTGTACAAGATATGAAGGTATAAGTACAATAGGAAGTGATCAAGTCTTGGTGAGTAAAGATACTCACTTGGATGGTTTAATTGGAGCTTGATCCAAGGTGTAGATGATGGCTTCAACCCACAAATAGTTGTTGCTTGAGTTGGAGAAGATGATCTTGGTGTTGCTTTGGGAGTTGGTGGTTGAAGATGAAGTCTTGGGATGCCCTAGATGAAGCTCTTGAAGTCTTGAGATGGAGGAGGGATTTTGTGAAGAGGTTTCTCTTTTGGTGAAGTGAGGAAGAAGATGGAGTGAAGTGTAAAGGGAATATATATATATGATTGGGATTTTGTAAAGGGGGTGAAATAAGGTAGATGTGATGGGGTTTTTTGCAAAAAGGGGAGGGGGTGAGGTGTCCCTCACCTGGCCACTTGGCCGCTATGGGAGAGAGAGAGAATGAGTGGGATTAGATGGAAAGTGAGTGGGAAATGAGGTGGAAATTGGAGAAGGTGGGAAATTGGAAAATTGGGATTTTGGAAAAGCTTTGATTTGTGGAGGAAGGAAAGGAATAGGAAAAGGAAAGAAATGAAATGATAAAGAGATATTTTCTCTTGGACCCAAAATGAAACTGCTGAATAGACAGATACCCGGTTAAAGTCAAAGATGTGGAAATCAATTTGGAAAATGCCGGAATCGTCCGAAATTCAAGTATCTCGGATCGACTCGAAATAATTATCAAAAATCAATAATAATATATAAAGACCAATAGTGAAATCCGTTTGAAGAAATACTTTATAGTTTTGAAACTAAAAATCCTGGAATCAGCTACCTACCGACTCCGAAAGAATTTTCATAAAATCATAAAATTCTCAGAAAAAGAACGTAAATAAGAAATATGATTCTAAGTAATTATGTCTAAAGGATCATCATGAAATTCCAAACAATTTGAGAATTAAAAATCCAGGAATCGGTCAGCGGCACTGGCCGACACCGGTTTTGAAGAAATTCATTTTAATTCCAGAAAAATCTAGGAATCATGGAAAACCTAATATATTGGAAAATAACGTTTAAAACTGAAATCGGTCAAATCTACATATCAGAAAGACTAGATCGAAGAATATACTATGATCGGGCCCTCGGTTCAGACTAGGGCTGACTCCGAGTCCACGAACCCAAATCCAAGACAAAACAATCATATAAGGAATTCATAAAACAGCATAAATACAGGAAACAAGTCGAAAAATACGATCGAAAATCTGAATACGCAACTAAGTACGTATTCCGGGAACGGGGTATTACAATCCACCCACCTTACAAAAATTGCGTCCTCGCAATTTCGTTAAGGGGATAAATTGAACACGAAGGGGACAAGGGCACGAATAAAGGCTTCATAAAACCAAACAGAGAATAGATAAATACAAGAAGGACTAGAATGAACAATGATAGAATGACAATGGAAAAATATTAAGAAAGATAACCAACTCAAATACAAGAAATGGGGTAGTGGTTACCATGATATTCTAAGGCTCCTGATCTGGATACTGGTCTTCCCACTCTGCTGCATCGCCTGAGGTCTCTGCTGCCATGAAGTGAACTTGGCCTCTGCCCTGATCTGCTCTGGCTCTCATTCCTCTCTGCTGATGATCATACCGTTGGGGTGGAAATGGAACCCTTCGATCAACAGGTTCAGGGTTCCTCCTCAGTGGTGGCGCTGGAAGTGCTGGAGCTGGACGTGCTGGAGCTGGAAGAGCTGGTCTGACTGGTGCCGTATGCTCAAACTTTCTGTACCGGCAATCCCTGAGTGCATGACCTCTTGCCCCACATGCCAAACATAATCCATTGGCCACCCGACAATCCCTCTTATAGTGTCCGGGCCTGCTTCAGAAATTGCATGTGATCTGAGGAAGAGGAGTTTGGAATGGTCTCTTCATCATCGGGCCCTGGGTTGCCCTATCCGCATCCTCCTCATCCATCAACTCAAAAGGCCTCTTCTTGGCTTGGCTCTTCATCTGATTCTCCTTCTTCTTCTCCAGTCCACGCTCTACTTCTCGAGCTATGGTGAGAACCTCTGAATATGTCTTCAGCTGTTGGGGCATCAAGAATACTTGTAGGTCCATCTGTAATCCCTGCTGAAATCTGCTTGCCCGCTTCTCTTCATCCGTCACCATATACGGGGCAAAGCGGCTCAATCTGAGAAACTCCGCGGCATACTCATCCACGGACTTACTCCCCTGCCGAAGTCTGATGAATTGCTCTTCCATGTCCTTCTGGGCTGTGACAGGGAAGAATCTGCTGTAAAAACTCTTGGAGAAGGTGTCCCAAGTGACAGGCTTCTCCAATCTGGCCTCCTCTGCTAGCCACCAAGTCCTGGCTATATCCTTCAGTTGAATCTTGGCAACCTCAACTTGGTTCTCCTCTGGGACACGGGCTGCATTCAACAAGTCTGATGTGTCGGTCAACCATTGCTCAGCATCTAAGGGTTTCTCTTTCACCCGTGAATATAGCTGGCTGCAGCCTCCTGAAGTCTGAAATGTTCCCCGGCCTCTGCTCCTTAGGTGCTGCTATCTCTTGCCGGAGAAGCTCGGTCTGCTGTTGCTGATTCTCTATCATCATCTGGATAACCCTCAATATATCCACATTCTCTCCCGCTGCTCCATTCGATGCTGATCCAGAGTTGCTGCGACCCGATCTCCTCTCCATACTAGGATGGCTAAAGATAACTGGAAGGAGTTGGAAAAATGGAAGGATTTCAGGATATGAAGGAAGAAATCTAGGAGGACCAAATGTAGAATCAAGAAGGACTAGATAACTTTGTACATTGTAGTTGGCAATAGCAAACTACTAGAATTTGCCACTTGCTTGTACTATAGGTGGGAGAGCCTAAGCTCTGATACCAACCTGTAACGCCCCGATTCCACGGATACGGGGACGTCACTGCAACGTATATACGTAGGTCAGAGAGTGCCCCCACGTATATACGCTAAGCATAAAGTACAACAAGAAAGGATCAGAGTGCAACACAAAGCGTGGTATACACACATATGCCAACATAAAGGTACAGATACAAAGTCATCACAGTATGATAAACATTACATATTACATATGTCTTTTATCATAACAAGTCCAAAAATCAAATATACAATAAGAAGACAAATGCTCACGAGTAGGATGAGGATCCCGTGAGTCAAAAGGAGTCAGGTACAAGGGACTGGGGCTAAGATGCCTGCTCGCTAAGGAGAGCTCGATCTACGGTGGACAACTCCACTTCGATCCAAGCTCCGGAATCTGAATATGCAAATCCAAGGAATCAAGACATATAACAATAAATGAGCTACAGCCAAGTGGCTAAGAGACATGAATAGGGGTTAGAACCCAAGTATGGAATATAAGGACAGGTATTAACATAATCATAAACGGAAAATTCAAGTAAAGCTGATTACAAGCAAAAGTGATTGTATATGCTTAAGTCACGGTCCCATGAGACTAATACATCGAGGGAATAATCCAAACAAGGAAACCCTCATCTATATACCATTATCTCATGCCACGGTAATCCCAAGCATATAGAATCAGAGTTGCAAACCATATGATAGTCAAAAAGGAATGCATAACAAGAATGACAAGGATCATGACAAGATCAAAACCGGAATCATCACTGGAATCATAACAAGTAAAGTAGGAGTCACAATATAACCTGAGTCATAACAGGGGCTATGACATGAAACAATAATCATTACAATAACCATAATTGAGCCTATATATTATATTACTCGTCCGACCCATATATCTCGTATGTGTCTCGGTATCGATCCCAACTCACATACATCCATATATAAGAAAGTCGAGGGTCGTTGTCGGAAGTAGATGGAGAACTGATAACACTTCTTATAGTAATTTCCATACACCTGGAACCGGTTTGGAGGCCCAAGTCCCCCTAACAGTCATCTAATGTGGGCCCAAGGTCCCACTAACAGTTATCTACTATATTTCGTCCCCCTACTATAAGCAAGGTATCATTCCGGCATCCATCACTTCCACCCATACCCCATACAAGTTGTAGCTTATTAAGATTATCAGTTTACGGGAATAAGTGAACATAACAGTAATTGCCCTACAGATTCAAGAGGTGGCCCCCACAGATTCAAGAGGTGGCCCCCACCGTGTGGTGTGGCACTTTGTTCCATGTGGCACTTTGCTCTGAGGGAAAGGATTCTAGAGGTGGCCCCACCGTGTATGGTGTGGCACTTAGTTCCATAAAACAAGGCAGGGTTCCCGTAAACAATAATCATAAGGTCAAATGTATCATGCTTGGTTTTAAAAGATAGCATGACAAGGTGGTGACATGTAACAAGCAATAAAACATGCCAATAGATTGACAATAGGCCGAGTCAGTCATGACATAACAATAGGGTCTAGCAAGGTAGTGGCATGTCAGTTGGTCAGGTGATAACATATTAGGTGTCATGTGATATACATGTGTTAAAAGGAAATAGATAACTGACAAGGCTGTATTAAGGTAAGGCAAGTGGAAACATAGAAACAACTTAGGGTCCAACGACCTCAAAGGGTCTGCCACGCATGCTATAAAATAAGGAAGCAATAGTATCACGGCAAGATACAAGTATAAGAATGAAACAAGCAATTACAGGGCAATACATAAACATAGAATTATGGAGTAACTAGAAGTAATATACACCGAGTAACGAGTCATGAAGCACTGTATACAAATACCTGAACCAAGCATAAGATCCAAAGTTTAGATAGGAATCAACTATAACAATCAGACAAAGTTAGTCGACTAGGTCAAGAGAGTAGTCGACTAATAGAAGGGTTAGTCGACTAACAGTAGGGTACAGTCGACTAAAACTGTGTAACAGGGAGTTGGGTTTCTAATTCAGGAAATGTTAGTCGACTAGGGTCAAGGGAGTAGTCGACTAATAGAAGAGTCAAGTCGACTAACAGATACTTAAGTCGACTAAGTCTGTGATACAGAAAGTTGGGGTTTTCTGGTTCAGGAAGGGTTAGTCGACTAGGTGGATTCAGGAGTCGACTAATAGTGATTTCCAGAGAGTTGAGATTTGTTTCCAGGGAAGATTAGTCGACTAATATTTGGGGTAAGTCGACTAATACTGTGTTTTCCAGAAAAGTTAAGTTTCAGCTAAGTGTTCTAGTCGACTAGCTCCTAGTTTAGTCGACTAATCGTGGTCGTGAGCAGAGTACAGAACTGAATCTAGGGTTTGGGTTTGATGGCCTAAAAATGTGATTTTTATGCTATGTGTGTACAAGATATGAAGGTATAAGTACAATAGGAAGTGATCAAGTCTTGGTGAGTAAAGATACTCACTTGGATGGTTTAATTGGAGCTTGATCCAAGGTGTAGATGATGGCTTCAACCCACAAATAGTTGTTGCTTGAGTTGGAGAAGATGATCTTGGTGTTGCTTTGGGAGTTGGTGGTTGAAGATGAAGTCTTGGGGATGCCCTAGATGAAGCTCTTGAAGTCTTGAGATGGAGGAGGGATTTTGGTGAAGAGGGTTTCTCTTTTGGTGAAGTGAGGAAGAAGATGGAGTGAAGTGTAAAGGGAAAATATATATATATGATTGGGATTTTGTAAAGGGGGTGAAATAAGGTAGATGTGATGGGGGTTTTTGCAAAAAGGGGAGGGGTGAGGTGTCCCTCACCTGGCCACTTGGCCGGCTATGGGAGAGAGAGAGAATGAGTGGGATTAGATGGAAAGTGAGTGGGAAATGAGGTGGAAATTGGAGAAGGTGGGAAATTGGAAAATTGGGATTTTGGAAAAGCTTTGATTTGTGGAGGAAGGAAAGGAATAGGAAAAGGAAAGAAATGAAATGATAAAGAGATATTTTCTCTTGGACCCAAAATGAAACTGCTGAATAGACAGATACCCGGGTTAAAGTCAAAGATGTGGAAATCAATTTGGAAAATGCCGGAATCGTCCGAAATTCAAGTATCTCGGATCGACTCGAAATAATTATCAAAAATCAATAATAATATATAAAGACCAATAGTGAAATCCGTTTGAAGAAATACTTTATAGTTTTGAAACTAAAAATCCTGGAATCAGCTACCTACCGACTCCGAAAGAATTTTCATAAAATCATAAAATTCTCAGAAAAAGAACGTAAATAAGAAATATGATTCTAAGTAATTATGTCTAAAGGATCATCATGAAATTCCAAACAATTTGAGAATTAAAAATCCAGGAATCGGTCAGCGGCACTGGCCGACACCGGTTTTGAAGAAATTCATTTTAATTCCAGAAAAATCTAGGAAATCATGGAAAACCTAATATATTGGAAAATAACGTTTAAAACTGAAATCGGTCAAATCTACATATCAGAAAGACTAGATCGAAGAATATACTATGATCGGCCCTCGGTTCAGACTAGGGCTGACTCCGAGTCCACGAACCCAAATCCAAGACAAAACAATCATATAAGGAATTCATAAACAGCATAAATACAGGAAACAAGTCGAAAAAATACGATCGAAAATCTGAATACGCAACTAAGTACGTATTCCGGGAACGGGTATTACATTGGTAGTTTGGATTAATTAGGCTCGTCTAGACGGTTACCTCCCACCAATCTTGCCACCTACCTGATCGATTAGCTTGTAGTTAGAGTCTGCAATATACCTTCTGTGGACAGTCTAACAATTAGGAGTCATCTAGATCTAAGGTCTACCCTAAGTTCGGTTAGAATTTTTTATATTTTGTTTGTGTGTTTGTTTGTTCTAACAATTCTTGAGTAACATGGATTCTAACCACAATCTTTCTAACCTTAATAATAATCTATATTTTACTCAAACCTCTTTCAATTCGGATTATACCAAACTGATATAGACTAACTTTTACCAACAGATGTTTAACCAACCAAGTATATCGGGTAAGCCTTATCTGAATCAACGTATGCCCCAATCTCAATATTATGAAAAAGACTAGAATAATCATCACCACTATTCACAGAGTCAGTGGGGATACAACTCTCCTGAGTCATATGATCAACCACCATACCAACATCCAACTTCATATATTCCTTATCAAGATCAACATATAGAAGAAAATCTAAATTAGAAAAGAGTCTAGAAGCCTTCCTTGGGTTCACGCGATAATTCTGAAACTCACAGACTTAAGTATCCCATAAAATTCTCAAATACAAGATCCTTACTCCATTTTTCAAGTCCCACAATAAGAAGAACCTACTGACTTAGAAATAAGTATAAAAAACCTAATTCAGTCTGGAAATAATTTTACCCATCTATTAATAGGTTAAAAGCACAAATGAGTTGTTTAATCAACATAGTGAAAGATAAGATTGAGGAAACTCTACCTAACACATTTTCGACCATTCCTAATTCCCCCAGCCATAGTGATAGGGATCAAGAATCATGGTGTCTTGAAGATTTTAACAAAGATTCAATTCCATCATAATATATTGAACTTGACCAATCTCAAACCTTGGACAAATTGGCAGGTTTTCATTTGAAGAAATTTGAACTTGAATATGAATGTCTCCCTGATCCATAACTTTGTGATTCAATTCCAATTTTGAATCTATGTTGATTGAGGTATCGTTACCCAATTTGGACCCATTTCACGAGCCAGCATTGATTTGTGTACCCATATAGATTTTGAAATTGAACCATCAATTTTGGAAAGTCACATTCCATTGATAGGAAGAGAATGAATTTCAACTCTTTGATTTGGACTCAATTCTTGAACCGAAACCGATTCTTGAAAATAAACTTGATTTGAGTTATATACTCGAGCCAGTGTTGGTTCCCATTCCATTCATCCCAGAGCCCAAATCATCCATCCACAAAATCGCATTCTATTGTTGAACCAAGGTATAGACCATAATGACTCAGTGATGATTTTTCAAAATTGGTCATATAAAGGGAATGGTTTTCATGATAGGATCATACATAATCCTATTCATATTGGGGGTTTGTAACATGTACATAAGAAAGAGGTCATAAAAGGTGGGTTCCATGAACTACCAAATTATCTTGATTGGGTAGCAATGCTTTATTGTAGAATCTAAAATATTATGTTAACACAATACTAAAACAAAGATAATTAGCGTTAAATAAAATAACTTGCAAGAAAGGAAATAAATCTCAGAAATATGCAAACGCAAACACAAGAGATTTTATTCTGGTTCGGTCCTCTTGACCAACATCCAGTCCCCAAGCAACCCGCTTGAGATTTTTCTTATCCTTGATTTTGTACACCCAAAATAACTCCTTGTACACCACTTGACAAAACAACCTTTGCCAAATTCGTACAACTCTTCTTACACCAAGAAGATAATAACACCTTGTACAACTTCTCTTCTACACCAGGAAGGCGCTCTTGTACAATTCTTCTCTTTGAGTGATTATAATCAATCCTATAAGCCTTGAGACTTGTATGTGATTGTGAACAAGGACTCTTATAGGTGGACTCTCAGAATTCTTCACTAGAGGATTAGAATTTGTGTGAAGAACAAAAGTAGAACAAGTTTTCTGGAAAGCAGAATTTTTCAACAGAGTTTGGACAAACTAATCATATGAATTGGTGTATTTAGCTTAGGACAACATCTCTATTTATAGCTAAAATCTATGATCAGTTAGGGCAGTTATTAGGACAAATTTGAATATTAAAAAGTTAGATAAATACCAGAAAACCAATAACTGTTTAACAATCAGAAACTGTTATAAGTCGACTAGGGTGGGGAGGGTAGTCGACTAGGGGAACAAGATTTGCCTGTGCCTGGGTTAGTCGACTAATCAAGCAAGCAAGTCGACTACATCATGACTGATACAGATGATAAGTTTTTAAAAACTATAATTAGTTGACCAGCAGAAATGGTTAGTCGACTACAACATGGATTAGTCGACTAATAATGTTGATAAGTCGACTAATATTGCTAACTGTCAAGAAACAGAAAGTTCATATCTTTTCAGAACAGGATTTAGTCGACTATAGGACTTTGATAAGTCGACTAGCAATCTTATTATCGACTATAGGAAAGGTCAAGTCTACTAATAGGACTATTTTGTGTGTGTGGTCAAGGCTTTTAAAAAATATCTAAAAATACACAAAAATAGTATAAATTACATTTGTTATCATCAAAATAAGTTCCAACATTCTCTCCCTTTTTGATGATAACAATGTGTGTATGTACAAGCTCCCCCTATAGAGAAACTCCCCCTGCAAAAAACAGGTTATAACAAATATATATATACTACATATATATATATATATATATATATATATATATATCATACAATATATATACATATATATATATAACATACAAACATACATATATATATATATATATATATATATATATATTATATATATATATATTGTTGGCCCAATGGCCTTCCACTCTAGTTTTGATGATGATCAACACTCATGTAGTTATGTTTACTAATATTCTTGTGTTTCTAAGTTTCAGATCATTAACAGGATATTAGTTGGTGATTAGCTTCAACCAGATGATTAGAAGCTTATCATGGTGATTCCGGTGCCAAAGCTTAAAGATCATACCTTTGCACTTGGAGAATCACGGAGTTTTAGAGCAAGTCTACTTGAAGATGAAGATCGTCAAGAAGACTTAGGTATCCTAGTTTAGATAGAGTTTTAGATCCATGTGTAAAGCTTAGTTTAGTTGATATGCTCAAGTGCACAAAACACACACATTTTATGATTTGGTATTTGGTTTTCATGAATAATAGATCAAAACAAGTTTACATATGTTATATGTATAGTAGATGTTTTCTATTTATACATACATGCTTTAACTTGGTAAACAAACTTATTTTGACTATCCTATTCATGTTTTGGAAAAATCAAGTTTGACAAAAATACAGGATTTGTTTTTGATAAAATTTGCAAGACACAAAAATGAATTGATATGTTGATATATTGTCTTGAAGTTTTTATCACAGGTTTATGTTTCAATATAAAATGACAAAACAATTTTTATGGAATTTTCAGAAAAGATAAAAGACTTTTATAAAATATTTTTCCAAAAATCTGACCTTCGATTTGTGCTGACAGGCTGGTCGGTCGACCGTGTCGGTCGACCGCACCAAGGGGCCGGTCGACCGACCCGGTCGACCGACGTGCACAGACGTGCACGTCTGTTAGGCACAGATCCGGTCGACCGGGTCGGTCGACCGATGTGAGAGTTCTGCTCTCTGGAAATTTCGGTCGACCGGGCCGGTCGACCGATAGTGCCCAACGGTCATATTTCTGACCGTTGGCGGTCGACCGGGCCGGTCGACCGTGGCTGTCAGAATTGCCACATCAGCCTAACGGCTAGTTTTCTGGTTTGGCCTATATATACCCTATTCATTTGGGATTTTGGCTAAGATTTTTAAGAGAAAAAATTCTGGTTTTCAGTAGAGTTTAAAAGAGTTTTAAAAAGAGTTTTTGTGCTTTAAACTTCTAATCTTTATTGTTTTGGGTTTTTGGAAAAATCAAAGAAATAGGAATTGGGATATTTGTATTGTTTTTCATTCTCCATCTTTTAAGAAATTTCCAAGTGTTTTCTTTGTTGCTTGTTTTCCAAAAACACCTAGTTTCCACACTAGCTATCATACTATCCTAAACTATTAGGATCTTGTTTTGTGGAAAAAGAAAAGAGAAAAGAAAGAAAAGAGAAGTTTGTGGTTGTGGAACCACTTGTTGTAAACCCTCCTTGCTTTTGTGAATCCCTCTTCGGTAGAGGTGATCGGAGTGGTATTGTGATTGGTTTGTGAGCCTCTTAGGTAGAGGTGGTTGTTGTATTTGGCTACGGGCCGTATCCCTCTTCGGTAGAGGTGGATTGTGGTTGTATAGCCTCGGTGGCTTTGTACGGTTGAGAGAGGAGTTTGGTACTCCTATAGTGGATTGGGAAATCCTACACGGTGGTGTAGGCGGGGATGTGGAGCTAGGGGCTCGAACCTCGAAACACATCTTGGTCTTTGCGTTTGATCCAATTTCTCTCAACTCTATTCTTTTTACATTTGTGCAAGCATCATCCATTCATATCATCATATATACTTGCTTGTGTTTTGAGCATTGTTTCATATTGCCTTGCATATATTTCTATTGCAATTCATCTATACTTGCTTGGCTTAATTGTGTGCATTGTATTTCTATATCCTTGATTGCTTGGATTGCTTGTGTGTGTGTTTCATCATAGCAATTCATTCTTTACTTGTTCGATCATATCTCATACAACACGGTTGCATTGCGCACCTCTAACCCATTCAAGGGGAATTGGAGGAAGGAGTTCAGAACCTCGAAAGGGGTATTCGGCTCTTAGTCGTGTTTTGAGAGATCGTTGCATCACTCATATTCACTTAAGTTTAAAAAGATCATTAGATTAGCATTTACACCTATTCACCCCCCCTCTAGGTGTATTTCAATTGGTATCAGAGCTAGTGCTCCTGATATTAGGCTTAACATCCTAGGAGTGATCCATTTGCTTGCTAATCTCTTTTGCATTTGCTTGTTTGCACACATTTAGTTATACCATGGACTTCATGACCCCACCTATGTATGACCCTTCCAACATTCATGTTTGGAAGATTAGGATGACTGTTTATTTACAAACCCTAGGTCATAAAATTTATCTTGCTATTACCAAGGAATCCTTCCTTAGTGATTGCAATCATATAGGGGCCAATGCACAAGCCCTTGAGGCTATTAGAAGCACTTTACCTAAAGATTATCTTATGCGTGTTTCTAATATTGATTCCGCTTTTGCAGTGTGGAATCTATTGTCAACTACAACCACCACCTCCGAGCTTCAAGCACAAATCCGACAAGAAGAGGAGACTAGTGAGAGTCCGAATCACAATGCTACATGGTCCAAGGGATGACTCCCTTGAGGTACATTCGGAACCCCACTATGATAGTGATGATTGTTCTAGTTCTTCAAATGATAATATTGATCCCCATGCCTTAAATGAAGAACTATCAATTGTTTGTGAAAAATTGATTGAAAAATATAACTTGTTGAAAAAGAAGAGTCTAGGCATTAATAATGAAAATAAAAATTTGATTGCTAGACTTGATATTGTTTTGCAAGAGAAAGAGGAGATTGCTAATGAGAGGGATTCATTAAAATCTCAACTTGATCTTGCACTAAAAGAAAACAATTTTTTAAAATCTAAAAATGATTGTCATGTTCTTTTGAAGAAAATGAGAACTTGTCTTCAAAAGTAGATTTTGTGTTAAAAGAGAATGTTGATTTGAAAAACAAAATTATTTCCATTTCAAATGAATTAAATGCTTGTTTGAAGAAAAATGAGGTTTTGCATAAAAAGATTGATGCTCATGTTTGCCATGCTAGTGTAGCCTCATCATTTAGACTACCTAATGCATGTACCTCTTCTTCTAAAATCAATGATGATATTTGTATGTTAAAGAAGAGAGTAGATTGTTTGGGCTCCACTATGAGCCAATGTGCCATGAACCATACACGCTTGGAATCCTTGGTTCGGAAGAAACAAGTCCCAACTTTTATGCATGCACCCCTCCACGGCATACACATGCTCCTCACGGACACCATCACACGTATGCTCATGTGTACACTTGTACACATTGTGGTCGAAAAGGCCATCTAGCTAAATTTTGCTTTGATAGACTACATACTACAAATTTAGCTAAGAAATATGTTGGGTTAGAAATGAGACTAACCCCCATGGACCCAAAAGACAATGGGTACCAAAGACCACACCTCCAATTTTTGATGTAGGTGAGGGCTCTCACATGACGTGAGAGTGTTGACACCTTGGAGTGGATGCGTTCCGGACTTAAAGGAAATCTATTGGATGCATCACTTTCAAGGGAAAAGATGGTGGAGAGGACCACCTTATTTGGAGAATTAGAGAAGTGCCCTCATCGATTTTGGTATAAATCTCTAACTCTCATTTGTTTACATGCTTTTATGATTCATTATTTATAGCATGTCTCATTTGTTTAAGCATATTTTTGATGTCTTTGGATTAGTGTGTAAATTCCATGATTATTAGATCCATGACATACATGTATAGTATTTGAGACACACATGCTTATTTGATTCATATTTAGTGTTCTCACCGTTTGTTTAGCTATAATGTACATCATGAATCTAATACATGTAAATTTGCATATTAATCATGTTTTAGTTTTATCATGATGTTCTTTTATCATGTTTTGATGCTTCTTGTGGTAATAACATGTTTGAATGTAGATTTTATTAAAACTTGTGTTATACATGTACAAATAGTGAGCTACATTTGTTTCTTATGTAATTGAACTTCATGCTCATTTGTATTCACTATATGCACACGTATAAGCTAGTTTTGGTGATTTGCTCATTCTTACTTGTTATGCCCATTGTCATGTTTTTAGATCATGTTCATTTAAAATAAAAGAATTATGATGAATTTTGTATGTGTTTTAGTTAGAAATATGGTATTCGTGTTTGTTTTGATGCTTCATGACTTGATTACATGTTTAGATGTTAGTTTTCATTAAGACTAGTTATATACTTGTACATAGAGTGGGTAACAAATAAATCTATATATGTTGAGCTTGAACGCTTATTTGAACCCATTAGATGTGCTAGTATAATCTAGTTTGATGATTCATACATTTTAAACTTGTATTCCCATCTTTGAATTTGTTTTGATAAATATGTGTTCATTTCATGTATATGTTTATTTTGCCAAAACATTAAGATATACATGTATAGCCCTTGAGTCATTTGCCTTCAACGCAAAATCTATTTATGGACTCAATTGTGTTTAGGGATATGTATGTATACTTAGTGTAGTGACAATTCATACATATACCATGAAATAAAATTTGATTGTTTAATGAAAATTTGATTTTTCATGTTTGATGTATTTATGTTTAACTTCATGTATATGTCTATCTAGTTCAAACTAATCTTATACATATACATCCTTTTTGAGCCACGTGCTTTCATGCATCTACTCTTAGTGGACTCGTTGAGTTTTGGATATGTATGTATATGTTAGCTTGCATTAGACATACATATGCCTTGAAGATTAAATAAGTAGTTTTATATGATTTTTCATGTTTTTTTGATAGAATTATGTTTTAAGGAATAATTGAGCTTAATGAAATATTTTTCATGATTTTGATCTTCACATATTATTTGTACACTCATATCTATTGCTCATGTTTTGTTTCTCATGAGTTATGCCTTATTGATTAGAGTGATGATTATCATGTGATTTTCATGCTTTATGAAAAATAACTTTGTTTATTCCTTACTTGAAGGACTTCGTACTAGTTAACAAGTTTTCCATTTAACTAGTTGCGGTGTTCTTCATTTTGGTAGAGATTTTCAAACAAACCATATTTTCAATCTATTTTTGAAAACCCCTACCATCTAAGGGCGGTAGGATGGGAGATCATGTTTCATGTATGCCTTATATTGAAAATCTTTAAAACTTGAATTATGATTGGGTGGTAGATAATATGATGTATACACATGCTTTTATTGTTATGTCAATTGGTATCATTGAACTTTTTCAATTGGTATCATTTTGACCTTTTTGTATACTCATATGTTTATTGTGTATGTATGTTTTCATTTGGTATCATCTATTGGTGATTGATACTCATTCCATTTCATACACATATACTTGTTTTATTTGTGCCTACTATATTCCTATATCTTAGAGCACAAATAGTTGTTTATGCTAGTGCTTGAGTTTCAATTTGTTTCAATTGACTACTTTTAAATTGGTATCAAGACTATGCATGATTTTAGTTTGTATTTCATAAAGGGGGAGAAAATTTGATTTTGTATTTTAATTGGTATTTGTACTCCCACTCTTTATGATTAAAAGTTGTTATTTTAATTATATGATATCAACATCAAATTTGGTTAAATATATTTAAAATGAATAATTCTTACAATTGGTATCAATGTTTCTATGTAAAATCTTTTAAATTGGTAAAATTTTTACAATTGGTATCATATTTGAGAAATTCAAAATTTGGTATGTTTAATTACAATTGGTATCTAAAAAAAAAAAAAAAAAAAAAAAAATTGTTTTAAAGAAAATATTCAAAGTTTTGATTTGTATTTCCTATATGCAAGGAGAGCTTAACATCTCTCTTACATATAGATTCATGTTGAGTATATTATAAATTGAGGAGATTGACAACTCTTCTTTATATGATATACGTGTGTAGGGGGAGCTTCACATCTCCTCTTATGCATTACATAATATGTGTTATGTGAATTGGGGTGTCATCCCTTCTTCATGTAATGCATATGTGTAGGGAAGCTAACTTAGCGTCTTCCTCTTCATGAATGTATATAGCATATAACATATATTGATCCTTGTTTATTGGTATCAAGATGCTTCATTGACATATTTTTAATTGATATCATGTTTGTAGTCACCCCTTATTGATTTTGTTTTTTGTTTTAGACAAAAAGGGGGAGAACATTGTCTTTTATTGTTTTGTTTGACATAAAGGGGAAGAAAGATTTTTACCCCTCGTTTTATCTATGGTTTTGATTACCCCTTTGTTGATGATTGACAAAAAGGGGGAGAAGAATTTGAGTTTTGTTTCTATATATATGCATGATTGTGTTTTTGCATATACCAAGTTCTTGCATAGGGATAAATAATAAGATATGATGCATGCTTTTGTTTAGTATCATGTGCTTTCATTGCATATCTATTATGTTTATTGTGATGCATGAGTTAAGGGGAGCTTCTTTGAAGCTTATCTTTAATCCATGCATATATAACTCCATGAGTTTTGTCATCATCAAAAAGGGGGAGATTGTTGGCCCAATGGCCTTCCACTCTAGTTTTGATGATGATCAACACTCATGTAGTTATGTTTACTAATATTCTTGTGTTTCTAAGTTTCAGATCATTAACAGGATATTAGTTGGTGATTAGCTTCAACCAGATGATTAGAAGCTTATCATGGTGATTCCGGTGCCAAAGCTTAAAGATCATACCTTTGCACTTGGAGAATCACGGAGTTTTAGAGCAAGTCTACTTGAAGATGAAGATCGTCAAGAAGACTTAGGTATCCTAGTTTAGATAGAGTTTTAGATCCATGTGTAAAGCTTAGTTTAGTTGATATGCTCAAGTGCACAAAACACACACGTTTTATGATTTGGTATTTGGTTTTCATGAATAATAGATCAAAACAAGTTTACATATGTTATATGTATAGTAGATGTTTTCTATTTATACATACATGCTTTAACTTGGTAAACAAACTTATTTTGACTATCCTATTCATGTTTTGGAAAAATCAAGTTTGACAAAAATACAGGATTTGTTTTTGATAAAATTTGCAAGACACAAAAATGAATTGATATGTTGATATATTGTCTTGAAGTTTTATCACAGGTTTATGTTTCAATATAAAATGACAAAACAATTTTTATGGAATTTTCAGAAAAGATAAAAAGATTTTTATAAATATTTTTTCCAAAAATTCTGACCTTCGATTTGTGCTGACAGGCTGGTCGGTCGACCGTGTCGGTCGACCGCACCAAGGGGCCGGTCGACCGACCCGGTCGACCGACGTGCACAGACGTGCACGTCTGTTAGGCACAGATCCGGTCGACCGGGTCGGTCGACCGATGTGAGAGTTCTGCTCTCTGGAAATTTCGGTCGACCGGGCGGTCGACCGATAGTGCCCAACGGTCATATTTCTGACCGTTGGCGGTCGACCGGGCCGGTCGACCGGTGGCTGTCAGAATTGCCACATCAGCCTAACGGCTAGTTTTCTGGTTTGGCCTATATATACCCTATTCATTTGGGATTTTGGCTAAGGTTTTTAAGAGGAAAAATTCTGGTTTTCAGTAGAGTTTAAAAGAGTTTTAAAAAGAGTTTTTGTGCTTTAAACTTCTAATCTTTATTGTTTTGGGTTTTGGAAAAATCAAAGAAATAGGAATTTGGGATATTTGTATTGGTTTTCATTCTCCATCTTTTAGAAGAATTTCCCAAGTGTTTTCTTTGTTGCTTGTTTTCAAAAAACACCTAGTTTCCACACTTGAGCTATCATACTATCCTAAACTATTAGGATCTTGTTTTTGTGGAAAAAGAAAAGAGAAAAAGAAAGAAAAGAGAAGTTTGTGGTTGTGGAACCACTTGTTGTAAACCTCCTTGCTTTTATGAATCCCTCTTCGGTAGAGGTGATCGGAGTGGTATTGTGATTGGTTTGTGAGCCTCTTAGGTAGAGGTGGTTGTTGTATTTGGCTACGGGCCGTATCCCTCTTCGGTAGAGGTGGATTGTGGTTGTATAGCCTCGGTGGCTTTGTACGGTTGAGAGAGGAGTTTGGTACTCCTATAGTGGATTGGGAAATCCTACACGGTGGTGTAGGCGGGATGTAGAGCTAGGGGCTCGAACCTCGAAACACATCTTGGTCTTTGCGTTTGATCCAATTTCTCTCAACTCTATTCTTTTTACATTTGTGCAAGCATCATCCATTCATATCATCATATATACTTGCTTGTGTTTTGAGCATGTTTCATATTGCCTTGCATATATTTCTATTGCAATTCATCTATACTTGCTTGGCTTAATGTGTGCATTGTATTTCTATATCCTTGATTGCTTGGATTGCTTGTGTGTGTGTTTCATCATAGCAATTCATTCTTTACTTGTTCGATCATATCTCATACAACACGGTTGCATTGCGCACCTCTAACCCATTCAAGGGGAATTGGGAGGAAGGAGTTCAGAACCTCGAAAGGGGTATTCGGCTCTTAGTCGTGTTTTGAGAGATCGTTGCATCACTCATATTCACTTAAGTTTAAAAAGATCATTAGATTAGCATTTACACCTATTCACCCCCCCTCTAGGTGTATTTCATATATATACACATACATACATACATACATACATACATACATACATATATATATATATATATATATATACATATATATATATATATATATAACAAGTGTTCTCCCCTTGCATCATAGCATACATATGATATATTTTCAAATGTTAGAAATAACTTATATCATCAGGAATTCTCTTTTATTGTATGGTACCTATAAGATAAAATATTGTCAATGGCACCAATTATAACATGATCAAAATATTAACCTTTAGGAATCCAAACCCAATTTGAATTTAGTTTCCATCGTTAATATAAACATAATTGCATGAATTACATATATGATGTGTATATGATGCAATATAAGCATTTTTATCCATATTATTTAGATTTTTAGAAATCCAAATATATTTAAACTTTGATTTCATGGTCTTCTTAACAAAAGAATTATCATTATTCTTTTTGTAGACATTATTTTTTGAACAATCAAGACCAGTATGCTTATCGTTTGAAAATCCAAGTCCAAAATGATTATATGAAACCTTTTGATATGACAATATATCATTTAAATTTTCTTTTTCTTTATTAAGCTTTGTCACTTTATTCAAAAGTTCTTCATATTTATCTTTGAAACTTGTCATGTCTTTATCTAAAATAAAAATTCTTTCATTTAAAGACATAGTTTCACTTTTAAGCAAAGCATCTCTTTTAAAAAATTCTCATTATCCCTTTTTAAAGATAATATAACTTTGTCAAAGTCATCCTTTTGAGAATTTAAAGAGGAAATGTGAGAAACATAAACAGAATTTTATTTGATAGGTCTTTCATTTTCCTTTGATAAAATTTTATTTTTCATCTTTTCATTCTTAAGATCATTATATAACTCATGAAATGCGTTTAAGAGTTCAGTATATTGTATCTCATCTTCTTCTTGAGCCATAAAACATATGTTGGCATGTTCAGTGGTTTCTTCTTCGTCAAAGGAAGAGGAATCACTATTCTCCCATGATGCTTGATAATCTTTCTTATTTTTGAACTTTTTGCTCTTGAATTTATCTTTGTTTTTGAGCAATGGGCAATACTTCTTCATATGACCTGTTTTATTGCAATTAAACATGTAGGATTAAACTTACCTTCCTTCAAGAACTTTCTGAATTTTCTTGAGAACATTGCGATCTCCTCTTCATCATCATCTGAATTGTCCATATCTGAAGATGTATGGAAAACAAGTACTTTCTTCTTGGATAGAGGTTGTTGTTCATCCTTTTTCCGCTCTTAAAGTTGCACTTCATATGTCATTAAATTACCAATAAGGTTTTCTAATGACATAGTTGAGAGATCATTTGCTTCTTCTATTGCAGTGGTCTTCTTCTCCCAATCTGATGTGAGTGCACGAAGAACCTTTCTAACATTTTCGACTTAAGTGTACTCCTTTCCAAGAGATGCTAAGGAATTTGTAATGTTCGTGAATCTTGTAATCATTTCTGAAATTATTTTGTTCTCCTTCATTTTGAAGAGTTCAAACCTGTGAATAAGAACAGAAATTTTAGACTCTTTGACCTTATTTGTACCTTCAAGTGTTACCTGTAAAATCTGTCATATTTGATTTGCAGATCTGGCCGTTTATACGCAATTGAATTCTTCTTTGTTGAAGGCACAGAAAAGCGCGTTCATTGCTTTGGCATCAAGGTTTGCAGACTTCTTTTGTTCTTCATTCCATGCACTGTAATTTGTGGTTGGCTTGGTGTACGTTGCTTCTACTATGTTCCATAGTTCGTAGTTGAGGATTGCAAGTAGATCTTTATTCTACACTTTCAGTGGTTGTTTGATCAATCAAACAATGGTGGACGTTGTGTAAAATGTCCTTCTTTGAATTATGATGAAGGAAATTCCGTTACCATCCTTGTAGGGTGTTGACCGGGTATGTAGGGCTCTGATACCAATTGTAGGATCTAAAATATTATGTTAACACAATACTAAAACAAAGATAATTAGCGTTAAATAAAATAACTTGCAAGAAAGGAAATAAATCTCAGAAAATATGCAAATACAAACAAAAGAGATTTTATCCTGGTTCGGTCCTCTTGACCTACATCCAGTCCCCAAGCAACCCGCTTGAGATTTATCTTATCCTTGATTTTGTACACCCAAAATCAACTCCTTATACACCACTTGACAAAACAACCTTTGTCAAATCCGTACAAATCTTCTTACACCAAGAAGATAACAAAACCTTGTACAACTTCTCTTCTATACCAGGAAGGCGCTCTTGTGCAATTCTTCTCTTTGAGTGATTACAATCAATCCTATAAGTCTTGAGACTTGTATGTGATCGTGAAAAAAGACTCTTATAGATGGACTCTCAGAATTCTTCACTAGAAGATTAGAATTTGTGTGAAGAATAGAAAGTAGAAATAGTTTTCTGAAAAACAGAATTTTTCAATAGAGTTTGGAAAGAAAACTAATCATATGAATTGGTGTTTTTAGCTTAGGACAACATCCCTATTTATAGCTGAAATCTATGATCAGTTAGGGCAGTTATCAGGACAAATTTGAATATTAAAACGTTAGATAAATACCAGAAAATCAATAACTGTTTAACAATCAGAAATTGTTATAAGTCGACTAGGGCAGAGAGGGTAGTCGACAAGATTTTCCTAGGTTAGTCGACTAATCAAGCAAGCAAGTCGACCACATCAAGACTGATACAGATGATAAGTTTCTGGAAACTATAATTAGCCGACCAGCAGAAATGGTTAGTCGACTACAATATGGATTAGTGGACTAATAATGTTGATAAGTTGACTAATACTGCTAACTGTCAAGAAACAGAAAGTTGATATCTTTTCAGAACAGGACTTAGTCGACTATAGGACTTTGATAAGTCGACTAGCAATCTTATTAGTCGACCATAGGACGGATCAAGTCTACTAGTAGGACTATTTTGTGTGTGTGATCAAGACTTTTAACAAATATCTAAATATACACAAAATAGGACAAATTATATTTGTTATCATCAAATAAGTTCCAACATGCTTGGCCTAATCCGGCCACCACCGGAACCACCATCTTGAAGTAACATTTTGCCTTCCTTTTGTCTTTTTCATGCATTCATGCATTCCATTCATATATTGAGGACAATGCATGAGATAGATGTAAGGGAGGGTTCACTAACATACTAACATAGGTTTTTATTAACATAAAAATCTCTTAAAAAAATTTCTTTCAAAAACTTTTTGGAAAAGAAAAAATATTTTGATATAATTTTGTAAGTAATTAAGTTAATTATAAAGAATTGAAAAATCATAATTAGGATTTCTTAATACTTGGACAAAATAAGATTATGTGTTTGAATTTTATGTTTAGGAAGAAAAATTGAAAAAATACTTTAGTCTTCATTTTTATCTTGATGAAATATGCATACTTTACATACTTACACACTTAGGGAAATCAAAACAAAGACCCTTGTACCTTCAAATATATATATATATATATATATATCATAAATAAACAAATCTAATTATTAATTAGCTAGGTGCTTTGGCCTAAGGAAATCCTGGTATTTACGTGAAAGGTAATTAAGTAAGTCTGAAAAAAGAAAAATATATAAATATAATATATGTATTATTAGTTAGGTATTAGGGCCTCAAGAAGCCTTGATAGTTACACAATAGAAAATTAGTTGAGTTATACATATTAAAAAAAGAAGTGCTTAAAGGCAATGAAGTAGTAATACTTTAAAATTCTTTCAAAAAAAGAAGAAAGAAGTTATATATATTAATATATAAGGCATAAGAGTTGAAGTTGAAAAATCCCAAGTAAAAAAATCACGATCACAAAGATACATATGACTTAGGGTAAAATAATAAACTAAGTGAGAAATTCAATTTTAATCTTAACCTAAATAGATAATAAATATTTGCATAGAGACTAAGTATAGATGAATAATTAGGTGATCCTAAGACTTATAGATTACTTGATTCTTGCAAAAGTCTTTCAACCATTTTTCCTCTTTCAAAATGAGATTTCAAAAATACTAACATTTTGTTTTTCATTCGATTATGGATTTTTTGAGTGTAACCACTGAAAACTCTCATGAGACAAAACTCGTCCTCTAGGGGTAACCTAGAGGTTTAAAGGCTTGTTGCATGTACTAAGTGCAATCATGATTCCTACGAAAGTGAGTTAGGTTAGATTATTTTTTTTAGTTTTGCTCGAGGATAATCATAGGTGTGGGGGTGTGATTGCATCTCAATTTTGCGTAATTACTGTTACATTTGCACATATATCCTTGATCATTCCTTATTTCTTTTTCTATTTAATCCTCTTTTTATTTTATGGTGTGAAAATATTTTAAAAAGGAAGATAAGATAGAAGAAGCTTCTAATCTATCCAATTATCCTATCTAAATTTGAATTTCAAGTTAACACTAATTTGAAATAAAGATGAAGAGAAGGATAGAAGAAGATAATCCCTATCCTAATTCAGTGATAAAGGAGACAACCAGTTTAAATCAGGCTGCTTGAGCTCCAATTAAAGATAAAGAAGTAGAATTCAAATTTAAATTTGGATTTATAGATAAATTGTTTTCTAAGCTATTAAGGAAACAGGATTTTTTTAAATTCTGGTGATCAACCAAAGATTCTGTGAAAATATCTTCACATGGACTAACGAGATGAAGTCAGAGCCCAAAACTCGTGCCCTGACTCCCCTTCTTTGCCGTTGAAACACGGCAAAAGCCGCGATTCTACGACTTTCTGGTGGCGGTTGGCGTGGCGGTTTGGTGTGTGTGTTTGACTGGGACTCTACCTTCTATTTCTCCTATAAATAGAGAGGTAGAGCCAGAGAGAGGGGAGAGCTTAGAAGATCAAAGTTTAGATTTTTTTTTTAGTTTTCTATTTCTTTCCGAATTTAGTTTATATTTTCTAAGTTTTAGAAGCAAGAGAAAAATTTGTAAGAGAAAGAAGCCATTGTAATTCGAGGTGACAGACTAAGACAAAGTGCTTTTGCTCTTTTCATATCTCCCTTTTTATTTTATTTGCTTTGTTATTTCTTTTCATGAAATCTTCTTCATATAATATACTTAGTTTAGATTACACTATGAGTAACTAAATCTGCTATCCTGACTTGCTAATATCACCACCATGAACCTATAGTATTAAATAGGGAATCAAATTAAATTCTATGCATGGTTAAACCCTAGGATTATCTTGAAGGCACATGTTGATGATTATTTAGTCAACTATTTGCTAGTACTCTTTAACTATTTTTCTTAATCTATGCTGACAAATTTTTCTTAATCTATGCTTGACAACTGTCTTGATATTTTAATGTTAAATTTTAATTAGTGCTATTTCAGTTAGAACCTTATTATTTGTCTTATGTGTTTTACTTGAATCTTAGGGTAGATTATCATGTTTAGAGTTTAGCGTAAAGATAATCTCTAGTTATTATTATTTATTTATGGTGGTGGATTATTAGCAGATTGTTATCCTTCTCTACATTAATATTAAAACCAAACTTTTCAACATAATCTCCATCTTTAAGTTCTTCAAACATAAGAAGAAAGTGTAAGGAAACAAAATACTAAAAAGCTTCCATCACATTTCTCCCTGAGGTTTAACCTATATAGCCCTACCTACACTGTTAAATTGCAAAGAGTTCAGAGTCATCCTACATCAGATAATACTTTTCATATTCTCTGTATACTTTTTGGCAATCAACTACTAACCTGTATTTTTTGCAGGTTAGTTGAATTGCAAAGTTTAAGTTTTTGCAATTATTTATTTTCCTGTTTAACTCACTATACATACTTTTATAAGCTCAACAGTAAATTGTTACTTATAAATGCTAAATAACGTTTAGACTTGTATTTAGGCATGTGTCTAATTCGTTTACTTTTTACATTACTATTAAAGAGTGGTGGAGCCGAGGTATGTGTGCATTGCATATAGAGTAGAAAACACATTTTGAGTGATTCATAATACTTAAGTGTTTCTTATACTATATACTTATACACTGCACTAAATTGAATTAAGGCTTGTCCTATAAACAAGATAAGGTGGGAAAGTCATTACCCTTAGCCTGAAAATCATCTCCACACTCACTAACTGAGCCTAACTAAAACTGAGTAGACATTGGTCTTAGGGACATCTCACACTCGATAGGAGACTAACCTAAGAGGGAAGTTGATTAGAATTTGACTCTTGCCAAATCGGTATCAAAGGTCGGGGATTGAGAGGCGAAACCTCGAAGGCTGGTGGTTTGGCCTAATTAGGCCCGTCACTTTTAGTGCGGATACTTTCCACCAATCTTGCCCTGATCTTACCGATTAACTTGTGGTCAGATTTTGCAATATACCCCCGTGGACAGTTTAACAGTTAGGAGTCGTCTAGGTCTAAGGTCTACCCTAACTTAGGCTAGATATTTCTTTGTTTGTTTGTTTGCTTGTTTTTGTTTTTGTTTTTGATATCTTGTTGATATGGATTATAATTATAATTATCCAATGACTATGGTGATCCATACTTCTCATCGACCTCTTTTGACTCAGATATTACCAACCTGGCACTACATAACTTTAACCAATCAAGTATGTCGGATTGGTCTTATCTGAACCAATATTATCCCTAATCCCAGTATATTGGAATAATTATCACCATTTTTCACCGAGTCAATGGGGATACAACTCTCCTGAGTCATATTATCAACCATCATTCCAACATTCAGCTTCAAAATCTTCTAGTCATGATCAACTTATAGAAGAAAAATCTGAGGTGACTAAGGATATAGAAGCCATGATTAAGTCTCAAGAATAAAAACTAAAAATGATGGACTCACAATTCCACAAGGCTTCCACATCCAAGGTCCTTACTCTAATTTTCAAGTACCACAACAAGAAGAAGAACCTACTGACTTATAAATGAGTATGAAAAATCTGATACTGTCTGAAACTAATTCTACCCAATCTATCAATTTACTAGAAACATAAATGAGTCGTTTAATCAACACAGTGAAAGATAGGAATGAAAAACTCTACCTAACTGCTCTAGCCATATTGATAGGAACCAAGAATCATGGCATCTTGGAGACTTCAACCAAAATTCAATTTTATCACATCACCTTGAACTTACCCAATACCAAACCATTGACAAATTGGCTAGTTTTCATTTCAATAAAATTGAACTTGAACAAAATGTGAATTTGAACTTTCAATTCGTGATTCAATTTTAAAATTCGAGTCTATGTTGCCTTTGGTATCTTTACCCGAATTGGATCACATTCTCGAGCCGGCGTCGATTCTTGTACCCACAAATATTGAAATTGAACCACTTATTTTTGATAATCACATTCCATTGATGAAAAAAGAATGTGAATCTCAGTTCCTTGATTTGGACTTAACTTTTAAACCAAAACTGAATCTTGAAACTAAACTTAATTTAAGTTATATACCTGAGGTAGTGTTGGTTCCCATTGCTATCATTCAAGAGCCCAAATCATCCATTCCATAGAGTCACATTCCATTGTTAGACCATGGTAAAGACAATTATGACTCAGTGATAGCATTCGAAAATTAGCCATATAACTGGGATAAATTTCATTTTCGGATCTTACATAATCATACCAATAAAGGGGATAATAAAAATGTAAATAAAAAGAGGTTGTCAAAGGTGGGTTCCAAGATAATTCACATCATTTAGATTGGGCAAAAACGATTGGCCCAATCCGACCACCATCGGGACCACCACCTTGAGGTAACATGTTTCCTTCCCTTTCTTCTTTTTCATGGATATATGCATTCATTCATACATTGAGGATAATACATGAGATAGCTATGGGGGAGGGTTCTAACGTATGGGAGGGTTCTAACGTAACATAGGTTTTCTTTTAATTTATAAAAAAAGTTAACATTTTCTTTGCTTACAAAAACTTTTTGAAAAGAGAAACAATATTTTGACCTATTTTTTGTAAGAAATTAAGTTAATTTTAAAGAATAAGAGAATCATAATTAGGATTTCCTATACTTGGTCAAAACAAGATTATTTGTTTGTTTCTAGGGTTAGGAAGAAAATTTAAAAAAGTAATTTAGTCTTGATTTTTACCTTGATGATATATGCATGCATTATACACTAACACACTTAGGATTCAAAAACAAAGATTCTTTGCCTTATAAATACACACACACATACGCATATTTAAAAATTCTTTGATTAAGCTTGGTATTTGTACCTCATAAAGTATAAGTTGAACACGCCTAAAAGCGATTCATCTTATAAATAAAAACTCTTAGTTTTGTGCCCTTGTTTGTTCGAGTCCTTAAGTCCTTAAGGTGTATTCTCACCCGGTGCCCTAAGACCGTCCGGTTTGGGAGTCACCGACTAAAGGCTTGTTACATGGGCAGATTAGAAAGCCTAATAGAACTAATAGATAATACCACTAAAAATATGAAAAATAAGGCATAAGAGTTAAAGTTGAAAAACTTCGAGTCAAAATTTCACTGTCACAAGGTGCATATGACTTAGGATAAAATAATAGACTAGATGAGAAATACAGTTTGACTCCTTACCTTGATTGATACAAGTTTTTGAATAGAGATTAAATTTAGGAATGAAAAGTTTTAGTTTTCCTATAACTTATAGATTACTTGAATTTTTTTACAATAATACTTCAAATATTTTCTCTCTTTTTCAAAATATTTTTTCAAAAATACTAACATTTTCTTTATGGAGTTTGTGGATGTAATCAATTAAAAACCTTACGAAACAAAACTCGTCCTCTAGTGGCAACCTAGAGGATTAACGGCCTGTTGCACAAGCTAAGTGCAACCGTGATTCTTACGAAAGTGTGTTAGATTAGGTTAGCTCTATTTTTCTTTATTTTGCTCGAGGACAAGCAAAAGACAGGTAAGGGGGTGTGATTGTACACGTTTATTACATATCTATTATTACACTCCTACATCTATCTTGTAATAAATCCTGCTAATTTCTTATCTTAATGTCTTATTTTGCAGGTTTGTATTAACAAAGGGAGAGAAGATAAGACTGAAATTACGCCTAGAGGGGGTGAATAGCTAATCAAATAAAAATTCTAGACAATTTAATACAAAATAATGCAATCGATCACTCAAAATAAGACTTGAAGCCGGATTCCCCGTGAAGGGCTCTGAACTTCTCCCCATGATTCCTCTTGATAAGAATTGAGGTGCTCAATTGCTATCTGAGACGAGTATTAATCGACAAGAATAATGAATGATAAACAAGTAAATAGAGATAATAAAGCAATCACAAACAAAAATATTTGTTCCGAGGTTCGAGTCACTGCTATACGTCCCCGCTTTCACCACCGTGAAGGATTTCACTATCCACTATTGGATCCTCCACAAAGGGACCTTACAATAAAAAATTACAACCATTCGGAGTACACAATTCCCCAACTCAATCCTCTACACCAGAGGCAGCACAAAGCCAATTGAGATAACAAGTTCTGGGTGATCAAGAGATCACAAACACTTTCTTTGCAACTCTCTTACAAAAATCCTATAGAGTAAAATATAAACTTGAAGCTTAAGAATATAAGTGAGAGTGAAAATCAGAAAAGAGAGACTTTAAGAATAGAAAAATTCAATTAAAACTTTGAAAATAAGAGCACAAAAGAAATTTTGAAACTTTTTCTCTTTAAAAGCAAAAACTAGATTTTCAATAGAATTTGTTGTTATGAAATATTCAATCCCAACGACCCTTCATATAAGTTTTAGGAAAACACTTTTAGAATAGTTATACCAGGTTTAAAAAGGAAGAAATTGACCTTTTATATAGGTTTTAGAAAAATACTTTTAAAATAGTTTTACCAGGTCTAAAAAGGAAAAAATTGACCCTAAAAATTCAACTTTTCACGTTTTAAAAGAAACATGTTTAAAAACATATTTAAAAGAACTGGCCGTTACTGCCAATCTGGCAGTCTGTCGGTCGACCAGTCGGTTGACTAGCCATTCAAAAAAATTTGACTGTTGGCTTTCGGTCGACCGTATTTAACCGAGACCAACTAGTTACAGTCGGTCCGCTTGGTCAACCACAATAAGGGATCAGTCGACCGGTAATGTACACAACATGACACCCCAATTGCCAGAGGTTCGGTCGACCGTGCAGTCGACCGTTCTGGCCTGTAGTAGGCACAGTCGACCGCCTGGTCGACCGACCTAGGCCAAAAACTAGGTCAAAGTAATTTTTAAAGAAAAAGAAAATTTTCAAATAATTTTTTTTGAATTTTGGAAGAGAAAAAACATGTATAGCCATGAGATACAAGTTCTAAACTGAGATAGAAATTTCTAAGAAAATGTGGAATAAGTATCAAAATCAAACATGTCAAAACCATACTTTTGAAAACGTGCACTTTTGTGTGTGTGTGTGTATCTTTGAGCCTCAAATCTATATTCTACTCTTTGACAAACTCGTTTCTTACAAGGTTCTAATTGACTACCAGAATCTTCAAGCGGGCTTCTCTGATAATGATGCTTGAGCGATGCTGAGTGCTTTAAGCAATGATCCCGTTCTTGAGTACCCTTAAGCCATCAACACTTCCTTTAGAGGAAGAAACTTCTTAGATCTTTATAAACCCTGTTAGATCTTTTTGAGCCCTGAAATATACTCTTAAACTTGATTAGTACCAAATAACTTCATATGCTTTGTTATCATTAAAACACAAAACCGGGGATTATAACCTTTAGGCCAACAATCTCCCCATTTTTGATGATGACAAAATATATGAGCTATTTAAAAGAAAATTAGGAAAGAGCTTTGTAAAAACTCCCACTCAAACTCTGCTAGCTATTAAGTACAGGATATCAACAAGTTATATGATAAAGGCATTGTATAAGAGCACGATCAAACAAATACCAATAAATACTCATAAATACTTCTCCCCTTTTTGTCATGTATCAAAAAGGGTAGGCAAAAAAAATCAAAAATTAAAATATATGTAGATTTTATCAGAAGGAAAACTCATGAATCAACAATACAAGCATTTAGTTCTCCACAAATAAAAGAGAATATGTTAAAATCAAGTGGCTTAGTAAAATATCTGCTAGTAAAAAATCAGTTGAAACATAGTCAATTTCAATATTACCTTTCTGTTGGAACTTTGATGATAACATTTGTGATGCAGATGCATTAGAGCTCTATTTTGAAAAGCTAATGATGAGTTCCTAAAGGTTAAATGTTTAGATATTATTATGATTGGTATTATTCTAATGTTTATCTTTCAGATACCTTATAAAAAAGTTTGATGATAGAAAATTATTTCAAACATATAATATAATGTATCATATATATGTCATGATATAATTTTTACAGAGGGAGAACACTTGTTATCTATATTTGTTATAATATGTTCTATGCAGGGGAAGAACAATTTTTTTTTTTGTCATAACCTGTTCTCTACAAGGGGAGTTATATGCACACAACGTGTCATCATCAAAAAAGGGAAGAATGTTGGAATTTTGATTTTTATGATAACATTTGTGATGCAGATGCATTGGAGCTCTATTTGAAAAGCTAATGATGAGTTCTAATTGCTCAAGACTACTCAAGGATATTGGCTATTTTTGTATATTTTTATAGAATGTTAAAAGCTTTGAATCACACACATAATATAGTCATATAGTCGACTGATACCCAAGTCTAGTCGACTAATATATCCTCTAGTCAACTTGTCCTTTATATAGTCGACTAAGCCTTTCTATAGATGTATATCAACTTTCTGTTTCTTGACTGTAAGCAGTATTAGTCGACTTATCTACACTGCTAGTCGACTAATTCATGTTGTAGTCAACTAATCCTTTCTGCTGGTTGACTAATTATAGTTTCCTGAAACTTATCTTTTGTGTCAATCTTGATATAGTCGACTTGCTCCCTTGACTAGTCGACTAACCCAGGTAAAATGTCATATACTAGTCGACTACCCTCCATACCCTAGTCGACTAATAGCACTTTCTGACTGTTAAACAGTTATTGATTTTCTGGTGTTTTATCCAACGTTCTGATTTTCAAATTTGAGTTGATAACTTCCCTAACTGACCATAGATTTCAGATATAAATAGGAATGTTGTCCTAGGATGTTTACACCAATTTAAAATCATAGTTTTCTCTTCAAGCCCTGTTGAAAAATTCTATTTTCTAGAAAACTAGTTTTCACTTTCATTCTTCACACAATTCCTATTCCATAGTGAAGAATTCTGAGAGTCCACCTATAAGAAACCTTGTTCACGATCACATACAAGTTTTAAGGCTTATAAAATTCATTGTAATCACTCAAAGAGAAGAACTGTACAAGTGTATCTTCTTAGTGCAAAGAAAAGGTGTACAAGTGTTGTTGTCTTCTTGGTGTAGAGAAGAGTTGTACGGATTTGACAAGGGTTATTTTGTCAAGTAGTATACAAGGAGTTGATTTGGGTGTACAAAATCAGGATAAAAAAATCTCAAACGGGTTGCTTGGGGACTGGACGTAGGTCACGAGGACCGAACCAGGATAAAATCTCTTGTGTTTGCGTTTACATTTTTCTGAGATTTATTTTCTTTTCTTACAAGTATTTTATTTAACGCTAATCATCTATGTTATAGCATGTGTTGACATTATTTTTAGATCATATATTTTCTCATAGTGATCTCTAAGAAAGTGATATCAAATTTCTATGTGCTTTATCTTATTATGTTGATTGGCATTTTTAATCATATGAATAGTACTAGTATTATCACAAAATATCTTAATATGATCATAATGTAAATCATAATCAAAGAGAGTATGTTTCATTCAAATGACTTGTGCACAACAAGCCCCGGCCGCAATATACTCTGCCTCGGTGGTTGAGAGGGCTACAAATTTTTGTTTCTTGGAAGACCATGAAACAAGACAATTTTCTAGAAACTAATAAGTTCCATTTGTACTCTTCCTATCCACTCTACAACCGGCATAGTCAGTATCCGAAAAACTCGTCATAAAAAATTGTCTGATTTTCGTATACCACAAGCTCATTCTAATAGTGCCCTTAAGATATGTCTTTACAACCCGGCTTCTTAGAGATTGCAAAAACACGATCATCTTAACCTTCCATATGGGAAAGTTAAGGCCATCAATCTTGGGAGGGCTCTTAATACTTTCAGCCATTTTTACTATAGTAGATGAGAATGAAAATGTTAATGAAATGATTAGCAACTAGGATCTGTATAAGGTTGTTAAGCAAAAATCTAAAGACCAAGGCTCTAATACCAATTGAAATTACACCAAGAGGGGGTGATTATGTGAATAGCTAATCTAATGAAAATTCTAGACAATTTAATATGAAATAATGCAATCGATCACTCAAAATAAGACTTTAAGCCGGATACTCCGTGAAGGGCTCTGAACTTCTCCTCGTGATTCCTCTAAATAAGAGTTGAGGTACTCAATTGCTATCTTGTTGAGACGAGTATTGATCGACAAGAATAATAAATGATAAACAGGTAAATAGAGACAATAAAGCAATCACAAACAAAAAGATTTGTTTCGAGATTCGAGCAACCGCTCTCGTCCCCGCCTTCACCATCGTGAAGGATTTCACTATCCACTATTGGATCCTCTGCAAAGAGACCTTACAACAAGAAATTATAACCACTCAGAGTACACAACTCCCCAACTCAATCCTCTATGCCAGAGACAGCACAAAGCCAATTGAGATAATAAGCTATGGGTGATCAAGGGATCACAAACACTCTCTTTGTAACTCTCTTACAAAAATCCTATAGAGTAAAATATAAAGTTGAAGCACAAGGATGTAAGTGAGAGTGAAAATCAGAAAAGAGAGATTTAAGAGCAGAAAAACTCAATTAAAACTTTAAAAATAAGAGCACAAAAGAAAACTTGAAACTTTTTCTCTTTGAAAGTAAAAACTAGATTTTTTAATAGAATTTGTTGTTGTAAAATATTCAATCCCAATGACCCTTTATATAGGTTTTAGAAAAACACTTTTAGAATATTTTTATCAGGTCTAAAAAGGAAGAAATTGACCCTTTATATAGGCTTTAGAAAAACACTTTTAGAATAGTTTTACCAGGTCTAAAAAGGAAGAAATTGACCCTAGAAATTTAACTTTCCACGTTTTAAGAGAGACATGTTTACAAACAGATTTAAAAGAACCGGTCGTTATTGCCAATCTGGCAATCTGTCGGTCGATCGGCCGGTCGACCGACCATTTAAAAAAATTTGACTGTTGGCTCTCGGTCGACCTGTCGGGTGACTGTGTTTAACCGAGACCAACTAGTTACAGTCGGTCGACCGGGAATGTGCACAACATGCACACCCCAATTGCCAGAGGTTCGGTCGACCATGCGGTCAACTGTTCTGGCCTGCAATAGGGACGGTCGATCACCCGCTCGACTGACCTAGGCCAAAAACTAGGTCAAAGTAATTTTTGAAGAAAAAGAAAATTTTTAAATATTTTTTTGAATTTTGGAAGAGAGAAGACATGTATAGACATGAGATACAAGTTCTAAACTGAGATAGAAATTTCTAAGAAAATGTGGACCAAGTATCAAAATCAAACATGTAAAAACCATACTTTTGAAAACGTGCATTTTTGTGTCTGCATGTATCTTTGAGCCTCAAATCTATATTCTACTCTTTAACAAACTAGTTTCTTATAAAGTTATAATCGACTATAAGAATCTTCAAGCGGGCTTCTCTGATAGTGACATTTGAGCGACGCTGAGTGCTTTGAGTTATGATCCTATTCTTGAGTACCCTTGAACCATCAACACCTCCTTTAGAGGAAGAAATCTGTTAGATCTTCTTGAACCCTATTATATTTTTTGAGCCCTGAAATACACTCTTGAACTTGATTAGTACCAAATAACTTCATATGTTTTGTTATCATCAAAACATAAAACCGGGGATTGTAACCTCTGGGCCAACAAAAACCAAATAAAAGCCAGTTAAATTCTGATTTAATTGGATCTATTTGGTTAACTGAAGATAAAGTCAAATAAATACAATTAAAATCAGATTTAGAAGCATCAACTTGTTTAGCTTGAAGAATCAAGGAGATGGAGGCAAATTTAGAAGTCCAAAAGGTAACTCTATCAATATACAAAGAGATATCTAAAGAATTGGAATGTATGTTCAGAAGATTCAGAGAGATAAGACACAATCTAACTGAAGATCAAGGATACAACAAAAATTTATTCCAATCTTATCTCTAACCTTATCAGAATATTTTTTTTTGTTGTATAAGAGATTTTATCTCTATCTTTGTACGCTCTTCCTTATCTAGTTTTGCCTATAAATACCTATATTTCAGAAGGCAAACGGGGACGATTCAGCAGAGAGTTTAGGCTAGGATGTTTTTTAGTTCTAACTTAGGATTTTTGATTTTCTTTTATGTAATTTTTATTTTTTTATGTAACTGAGATAAGAGAAGAGTTTCATGAGAGAATGAAAGTGGAGCTAGTATTGAGGGTAACACCATTGTAAGTAATCTTTTTTCTTTCATTTTTTACTTTACTGAATCTAAGTTACGTTTTTATGTTCTTCTTCTCTTACTCTTCTTCTGGTTTCGATGATAATCCAAATGAAATCTATAACATCGAAACTACCTTGTCGTTGCAACTGTCCTTGATGGCTTATGATGATGGATAACCATTTTTATTTTATTTTCTGCTTGCATTTGAATTCATAATTTAGTCTGAGAATGGGGAAGATCCTATACGCCATGCTTTGCTCGCCTTCAAGACAAGGTAGGTCTTTGTAAAGGATTCAAGATAAGTCATCAACCGAAAGAGGTAAGTAAGAACTTTTAAATTTTTCTTCTTTCTCTTGATTTCTTAATGTAGAACACATAACTTAAATCACCAACTCTTTATTCTTTTTATTTCTTTTTTTTAACTTAGTTTTCTATTTTTTAAAATCACCATCTTCTCCTATCTACCACTTTCTCCAAATTAACATAGTGTCATTTTCCTTTTCTTTTAAAAAACATAAAAGAACTTTTCACCGGTTTAGTGACTTAAAAAGAACTTACTTAAATGCTTCTATCGCTAGTCCCTCCTTGTGGATCATGACCCGCAAGCCACATGTTATAGCGGTAGTATTGAAAATCAAGCACTTTTTCAAACTCTGTATTTTTTGTGTACAGGCTTCACCTTAATCACAGATCCGCGACAAAAGCCGTAGATCCACGGCAATCCAGTAAGATATGGGGAGTATTTGCTCCCTCTATCTTCGTACGCTCTATCTTCTATTTTGCCTATAAATACTGCTTATTTCGATGAAGAACAAAAAGGATTGAGCAGGAATAGACTTTTAGGCTAGGTCTTTAATTTAGTTTAGTTTAGGGTTTTGTTTTTCTCTTTACGTAATTTTCTGATTTATTTATGTAACATAGATAAGAGAAGAGTTTCATAAGAGAATGAGAGAAAGCTTATACTGAGAGCGACACCAATGTAAATAATCTTCTTTTCTCCCATTTTAATTTTATTGAATCTAAAGTTATGTTTTTATGTTCTTCTTCTCTTACTCTTCTTCTTTCTAGTTTTGATGATAATCTAAATGAATCCTATAACCTCGAAACTGCCTTGCCCTTGCAAGTTTCATTGACGGCTTATAGTGATGAATAGCCATTTCAAATTAGTTTAGTTTGCTCCTTTATTTCATAGTTTAGAATCTATACGTCATACTTTAATCGCCTTCAAGCTGAGGTAAATCATTACAAAGAATCCATGGTAAGTCATCAACCGATAGAGGTAAGTAAGTACTTTTAAATTTTCTTCTTTCCTTTAATTATTTAGTGTAGAACACACATATCAACAATTCTTTCTTTGCTCTCCCTATTTCTTCGTTAAACTTTATTTTCTTTTCAACAATCACTATCTTCATTAATCTCCCATTCTTCTCTAATCTAACATAGCTTCATTTTCTCTTTCTTGTAAAAACAAAGAAGATTTTTTAATCGATTTCAGTAAACTTTAAAAGGAACTTATATCACGCTTCCATCACAAGTCCCTCTTTGTGGATCACGACACGCATAGCTACTTGCTATTACGGTAGAATTGAAAACCTTGCACCATTTCTAAACTTTTATATTTTTGTGCTTGTTAACCTCAATCACTTAATATAACAGAGAAGTTTCTTCTTTTACTGATTGTGTTTGTTTTTATGCTTTTGTTTTCTTTTTAATTATTTTTTTATAATGCAGGGAGAAGGACTCGGGCAGCTGGCCGTTTCACAATCGAACTTGACGAGATCCAAGACTTTGTGCTAAATCCAGGTTCTATTTTTCCTATTTCCCTCTCTCTCAATTTTCTTCTCTTATTTTCATTCATTTCCAAGTAATGCATCTCGAATGACAACTAATTTTTATTTCTTCATTTTATTATTAATTTTTTTCTTTTAATTCAACTTGTCTCAAGTTTTAACTTCTCTCCAAATCCAAATCTTGAAATGTCAATTAGATTCAGAATAAAGTTTAAATTTTAAAAATATAATTTTCTACAAGTCTCTATAGATTCGACCATTTTCTTACCACTATGCTATTTTTCTAGAAATTCAAAAGCAACAATTAGTGATTTTTTTAAATTTTGCACTATTCAAACAAAGACGAAAAATTTCACAACATCTGAGCCACAACAAATTTTTGGCGTCGTTGCCAGGGACTTGTATAAAAAACTATTTTTGAAAACCATTTAAATTTTTCTAGCTGTAAACAAAAATTAAAAAAATTTAAAATAACTTTTTTTCTCTTTTCCTTTATCATCCCTAGGATTTAATTTTTAAACTTGTTTTGGAGGGATATTTCACGAGACAATTGAAGATTTGCACAAAAAAGAGGGGGGATTGCTTGCTTACTAATTACACTACTAAAAAAATATTGCTTGCTTTAGAATCATGCGAAGATTTATATCTTTCTAACTCTACCCATGAATCTCTTATTATGGGGTTTTGAAAGTGATTTGATTGAAATAGTGATGCATTAGTGTATTTTTGCATTAATAAAAAAATCTTAAGAGTTGTTCCCCCTACACACATAAGTTCAAAATTTTATTACCCATTCTTTAACTCAAAATCATAATCTCATATAGGTTTTTCCTAAGCTTCAATTAATTTAAAATCTATTAGAACTTGACCACTAGGATTTCGAGCTCATTAAGTGGATCTATTGTGGGAACACTCTGTTATTTACTTTCAAGTTTTCGAAGAGGAACTTTCTTCTATTAGAAAGAGTACTTAGCCATTGCGACGGCGCCTGACTTGGAGGAAGAATTAAATCACTTATTTGACGGCTTTAATCGGTCAGCTCATAATCCATCCAACTCAGTTAGGAGCTGTCTAATTAGGGAGAATTTATTCTCTTAAAATTATGGTTAAAAAATTGATTACCTTCAAACTAAGCTCACGACAAAGAAACAATTTATTGAAATTGCTAATTTTTAAAGTAGGGACGTCTGGGACACAAAATATTGATAATTTTTCTAACCAAATTGATATCTTGAAAAGAAGATTCAATCACCTCCTGTCCCTAAAGCAACCACTTGTACCTTGCATTTAAGAATCATGCCCCATTTGCAGTCATCCAAGTCATTCTAGAGTGCCTATATGCATATCATGACCCTGAATTTTTTTTTAAAACCACGTAAATATAACTCAATTGTATGCTCAAACAAGCTATGATCATTATGCCAATACTTACAATCCTAAATGGTGGAATCATCTAAAATCTTCCTGGCAATCACAGAACTATGATATTACATTCAACTTATACCTCAGAGACTATGAAACTGATTATGAAACTGATTTTTAGACCCAACCATCTAGAAAGAAAAGTCTTAAAGAAACCTTTCAAGCTTTCATGGAAAGTACGATCCAAATCACCACACAGACAAGAAATGAGCTTTAAGAATTGAGAAATTCTATAGAAAGTATTGAGGCTCATCTTAGTGCTAGAGAGTAGGGTACCGTCTCATCACAGACACAGCCTAATGCACTTGCTTCAAAGGATCAATTTATGGGTGAACAACACAATTCTTTTAATAAACATGTAAAAAGTGGGAAGCGAATTGAAAACAGGGTTGAGGTCGATATAACAGACGAAAGGATCATGGTCAAGTAGACGATTTTGAAATTGACACTTCTAAACTAGAAGAAATCTGTTTCTTCATCTGAATCTTTCACGGGACCACTATTTAAGACAACCATTGAGGGATCTGATGTATCACATATGTCCTTCCCCAAATATCTAGATTAGCCCTCCCCTTTTGATAAGAATAATACTATGATGGATGACGTGTTAGGAGATATCAAATCATTCAAAATCGACATTCTACTCTTAGATGTGATTAAACAACTGCCTGCCTATGCCACATTGCTCAAAGAATTTTGCACTCAAATTAGAAAATTTTGTACATATCTTTTAACATTCTTGAATACACCATCGTCCCGCTTTAAGGACCGCACGAGAAAATTGTTTAATATTCTGGTCCAACATCAGAAGACTATACATAGAGGTTGAGTGACATGTGGTTGTGTCTGGCTGAAAACGTTAAACTTAGTGCTGCTGGGAGGTAACCTAGAGATGTTATTTTTCTATGGATAGTTTATTTTTATGTTGTCCTTTATTTTTTTCTAGAGTTTCTATTTCTTTTCTATGGGGAGATACTTTTATTTAGATTTTGGGGGTGTGCCTTCATCTTTCTATTTTCTCTCACCTCCTATATTTTATTGTTAGATTATATAGCTCCCAAGGTACTATCTACCTTTCGCCTTGTTCAGTTTTCAATGCTAGCACTTGTCTTTCAATATCTTTTTGAGTTTGCATTCATAATTCTTCATATTGAGCATAAATTGAGAGCAATATCAAGTTTAGGTTTGGGGTAATATACTTATTTTTTTCATTTCAAAAAAAAACTTTTTTACAATCTTTTCTCATAAAATTTTTTCATTGGACACTATTCTAAAATAATAAGACACTTGGTAAAAATTTTAAAGCCTAATGATTAAGTTAGTGTGTCATTGACAATAAGTTCGTATTCTTAACTTGCTTTTAGAGTATTTAAAATTTGAATTTGAACTTTCACGACACATGGACTTGCACTTTAAGGATCTATGTAGCAATGGTTGACCTAGTGATTACCTAGAAGTCTGATAACCATGACTAGCTTGTTCATTTGGTTTGCCTCTTGAGAGATAGGGAGTATAAAATCAAAAGAAAAGACAACCAGTGAATTAAACTGGGTACAGAAAAAGGCTATATATTCTCAAGGTCTAATTGTGGGCTTGTAATGAGGATCCTGAACATATCCGTAGGAAAATCTTAATTTCTGATACCTTATGCCAATTGGTGTGATAGTTATCAACTGATTTCTCGTTACACGAGAAATTCATCACAAAAGTAAAGAAACAATTTAAAAAGAAGAAAAAGAAGAAAATTCAATTAATTAATAAAAATTAAAAAATTTTGTGAAAACTAAAAAATGATAAGTTGACCTTAGCCAAGTAGTGTGAAAGCCATTTGTTTAAAAAAATAAATAAGCTGAAATATTACAAATAAAGCCTATGAGGTATTAAACTGAACATCCAAACCTCTTGTGAACCTGTATAGACTAGCAAGGCTTTGAATCAAGATAATGTTTATGATAGTTTAAGTATTTGCTAAGTGCTGACAAATTTTTATGAATAACCTTAATTGCGTAAGTCCAATTCTTACTGGGCACTCAATCATGTTTTAAAATTTTCTAACGGTAATTTAAGGATTTAAACTCAATTACCTGAAAGAAGAATTGAAAGTTGGGTTAATATGTTATAACCATGTGCTTTAGGATTTCTAGTAATAAAGTATTTGAAATTATTATCTTCAAAAATTTTTTTTTTTGATGTTTGTGGTTAACATCGCTGCAAACTCTCACGAGATATAACTTGTCTACTAGTGTAAAAGCTAGTGGCTTAATAGCTTGTTACACATGCTAAGTGCAACCGCGATTCCTGGGAAAATGAGTTTAGATTTTCTCAGTTTTTCTTTATTTTTGCTGAGGATTAGCAAAAGATAGGTGTTGAGTATTTGATGAGCATTATTTTATGTTACTTTTATACTCTTATTTATCTATTTTATGTATTAAAATAATGCTACTCAGGTATGAGTTAGTATGATTGCAGTACAAGTGCCCAATTGACATGGAAAGGAGAAAAAACAAGAGGAATAGACTGATTTCGCACAAAATGAAGATCGAAGGGTTTTTCAAACATGTTGGGGTATTTTGACCATAACTTCTCCTAATGAATCCAAAAGGTCATTCAATTATCTACAGAAAGAGAATTTGAAGATTTACAACTTCCATATTGAGTGCTCTTTCTGATTCACACATTTGACTGATCGTATCGATCATTTACTGTCCAAGCTGAAAATGAATTATTATGTAATGAATTATTGTTGAGGTTTTTTCTTGTAAAAACTCAAATATTATATGCTAGTGGGATTTAGGGTTTGATTCATTTGTTGGGGATTTGATTTGTTTGTTGGGGATTTGATTCATCAGTTGGGATTTGATTCAATAGCTTGTAGTTAGAATTAAATAGCTGGGTTTCAGGTCTAAGCCTATAAATTGAAGGCAGAGAGCAATAAAGGAGTGGGCTAGTGGAAGACTCGTCAAAATACCAGAGGAATTGGGAGATTAATTATAGACTTAGTGGGTGGCTTTGTTTAAAGAGAATGTTGTAACTTTTGTTTTTTTAGAGAGAGCTTTTTTAATTCTTTTGTACTTCGAACATCATCAGCTGTAAGCTTAATATGTTTTGTTTTTACTTGTGTGCTAGATTCTAATCTTGTCCTAAAAAGTCTCACTTGATTGTGATAAAATGCTTCATTTGATATCTTAAGGGGACTATTGGTATGGGCTTGTGGTATTCAAAAACTAGATAATTTTTCATGATAAGTTATTCGGATGTCGACTATGCCGGATATAGAGTGAATATGAAGAACACTAGTGAAACTTGTCAACTTCTTGAAAATTGCCTAGTTTCAGAGTCTTCCTAGAAACAAATTTCGTAGCCTTCTCAACCACCAAGACGGAGTATGTTGCGACTAGGGCTTATTGAGCACAAGTCTTTTAGATGAAATATACTCTTCTTAATTATGATTTGCATTATGATTATAATTAAAATATTTTGTGATAATATTAGTACCATTCATATGATCAAGAATGCAAATCAACATAGTGAGACTAAGCATGTAGAAATTCGATATCACTTTTCTAGAGACCATTATGAGAAAGAGGATATTGAAATTGACTACGTTTCTAATGATTTTCAACTGGCCTGTATTTTCACTAAACCTCTTGTTTACAATAAATTTCATTTATATGTGGATAATTGAATATTTGTATGATGGATACATATGATGCTTCTAAGTTTTATGTGGAGAATTTTGATTTCATTTTTTCTTTTAAAATTGGTATTCTTTCCAATGTATTTTAAGTTTGCATTTGCTCTCATGAATTGAATATTTTTCAGCTGGTATTGGTAGTTTCAATTGATATTGAATATAGTTTTTTAAAATTGGTTTTCCTTTTTGATGTGTAACGAAAAGGGGAGAAGAATTTGTGATGAGTTATTTGTTGAGACTTATGCATTTACTTACACTTCTCATGTCTCATGTGGTATGCAAGTTTGTAGATTTCTTAGTATTGATATCTTATTCTTTATTACATGTATACTCTTTGTTTTGGTGATTTGAGACATGGAAGGAGGTTGGCCCATTTATGCATAAGTTCTATATTGACAAATTTATACCTATGTGCATATGATCTGCTTGTTATTACCATATCTTTAAGTTTATGATTGAACTTGATAGATAAGTATAATTTTAGGGGGAGCTTTTCAAGCTCTTCATTCTTTTTTCTTAAATAACTCATGTGTTTTGTCATCATCAAAGAAAGAGAAATTGTTGACCCAAGAGAACGCTCTCCGGTTTTTATTTTGATGATTACAACCCTCAAGAAGTCATAAGTTACTAATCAAGTTCTAATGTTTATAAGCTTATAGGGATCAAGAGTTTGGAAGATACCTATTCTTCCTTATAAGAAAGGTTTAAGGAGATCAAGTGGAATCAAGGAAGGGATTCAAGCATGAAAGATCAAAATGTGGATTTTGAAAACCCTCTTTGATGAAGACTTGAAGCTTATGTAACTCCTTGCAAGATCATAGTATGTTTAAGTTTTGGTGTTAAATTGGTACTCAAAGAAGAACTGCACACACAAATTTTAAAAACAAGTTTTTCGATTTTTAGTTTTTAAACTTGTTAGTTATTGATACATGTTCTATACTTTTCTATATTTTTAAAACCAGCTATATACATGTTTCTTACAACCCATATGTTACCAAAACATTGTTTATTCCTATATTATTTATTCAAAAATGGGTTCAATTTCATAGACCGTGTTTTCTCTGACTTTTAAGCTTGGGCGTGACCGCCAGTTATGCCCAATGTTTTGTACACTGCTCGGTCGATCGAATGTGCACTCGGATACACAGTTCCTGTGCACATTGGCTGTCGACCGATCCTTTGGACTATTGTTTTTATTTTGCCCATCGACTAACTGACCAGTCGTCCGGAATCTTGTCAGGACTTACTAGATTTTTTGGCCGAAAGCCCGATCAATCGATAGCCTGCAACGGCTAGTTTTGACCAGGCGCCATTGACCAACTGCGTAGTTCAACTACAGTAACAGCTATATTTTTCAAATATATTAGTTTTCTGACCTCTTTTAACGGCCGTTTTGGCTTTTTTTTAGGCCTAATTACCCTGGCTTAAGTACAGAACTCTCTTTTAAGTGTATTTACCTATTGCCTATATATATCGGTGATTTGAGAAGGAGAGTAATCAAGTTTTTGAACAAGTTTTATTCAAGTTTTTTTGAGATCTAAATTTCAAGAAAAATCAGGTTTTTTGTTCTCAAGTTTTTCAATCAAAGTGCTTTCAATTCTCAATCATTCTCTAAAGTTTTCAACTCTTAAAGATTACTATCTTCACTGAATTTTTCTCTTACAAACTTCTTTGAGCTTCATTTCTCCACTCAAAATCTGAGAAGTTGTAAAGAGAAAGTTTGTTACCTTTGTTGTTGCCAAGAGCTTATAAAACTCAATTGGTTTTGTGCTACCTCTTCTGTAGAGGATTGAGAGTTAGAGTTGTGTACTCCGGGTCTTGTGTATACCTTGTAATCATGGTACCTTTGTGGTGATCCTAAGTGGATAGTGAAAATCTTTCATGCGGTAAAGACAGGGACGTAGAGCGAGTTGCTTGAATCTCGAAACAAACGATTTGTTTTTGCGATTGCCTCGTCTCTCATTCCTGCTTCTATTTTATTGTGCTCATACTTGCTTTATTCATTCTTGCTATTATATTGCACTTGTGTTACTTCTAGTTATTGATTGTGAACTTTTAGTTTCCCTCATCTAAGCAAGGAAGCAATTTGTGCACCTCAACTCTCATGTGGAGGAATTAAGAAGAGAAGTTCTAGAGCCCTTAATAGGGAATTTGTCTTCAAATTCTTATTTTGAGTAGATCGCTTGTCTTATTTGTTTTAATTAATTGCATTCCTCATTAGATTGGCATTATCATTTATTCCACCCCCCCCCCCTCTAGGTGACTTTCAGAATATAAATCCAATTAATCAAATAAATTGTATCAAAAGTGTTTCACCCTAAAAAACTTATGATATACTAGATGGAAAAATGGAGTGTGAGTGGTCTCAACATGACGATCTTTTATTTAAAGACATTATTTTGTTTTGGTATACGAGAATAAGAAGTTTGGTGGATTGTGCCTTTAGAGGCAAGAAGTTTGTGCAATTTAGTGTAGGTCACCTAGAGGGGGGTGAATAGGTGACTAGCTAATCTACTGATGAATAATGTGGAATTAAAAAATATTTAAGCAAACTAAAAGCTATTATGCAAAGCACACCAAGTATAACACAAGAGTGTAACCGAATTCTCGGTGAAGGGCTCTGAACTATCTCCTCAAGATTCCTCTAAATTAAGAGTTGAGGTGCCACTATGGCTCTCTTGGTTGAATACAAGTGTGAGCAAACAATCTCAAGCATATAACAATAGATCACAAGATATATCAAGCATATAAAAAGATAAACAATATAAGCATGCAAGATATAAACACAAGTGAGAGATAGAGAGAGAGCAGTCGCAAATATGGGAGATTTGTTTCGAGGTTCGAGCACCCATGCTCTACGTCCCCGCCTTCAACATTATGAAGGATTTCTACTAAAAACGATCCCACCGGATCACTCGGTGCCGCAATACCTATAATGAGTTCACACTAGAACTCCTTGGACTCACTAGTCCCTCTCTTGTTCCCGCAAGAGCAACACACACAAACACACTAGCTTGCCAAGGCCACACCTCTACACCGAGCTCCCACAAGAACTCGAAACAACACGAACCCGCAAGTTCGCCTCCTCAAATACAAGAATGAATACTTGGTGATCTCTATACTTAGATCACCTAAAAATACTCTCACAACAAAGATCCCTAGAGGATTGATATAGCAATGGATAGCACAAGTATGTGTGAGAAAATAAGATAGAGTAGTGGAGAAAAAACTCAAGAAATCTCTTTTGAAAACCACTCTTGAAAACTCTCCTTTTGATATGGAAGTATTTGCTCTAAAACAAGTGGAGAAAAAACACTTAGAGAGGTAGAAAAATCTGACACAAAAACTCTCTTAAAATCTTGTAGAAAACAGCCCAAAAGAACCTCATTTTATAGGCTCCCAAAAACTAGTCGTCGCAGGCCAACTCAGCAGCTGATGTTGCTGTTGGTTGACCGGCCAATGGTCAAATTTTTGACCGTTGCAGCCCACCGGTCGACCGCCCGGTCGACCGTTCCTTGGCTTTGACCTACCGGTCGGCCGTCTTGTCGACCGGGGCTAGATCCAGAGAGCAGAGCTCTCTGGCCGGTCGATCGTCCGGTCGACCGGGTCCAGATCCAGAGAGCAGAGCTCTCTGGACCGTCGACCGCCCGGTCGACCGGCCCACCAACCAATTGGCTGTGCACATTTTGTGCACATCAGTTGCCCGCCTGGTCGACCGAGACCGATTTCTGGCTCGATCGACCGGCAGAAGGTCAGGTCTGAAATATTTTGGGATTAAAACTTGATCTTTTTATCTTCAATAAAATCTCATAAAACACATAAAATCTACAAAAATGAGTTCTTTGAAATATTTTAAAGTACAAACATGTGTGATTAAAAATCAACACATATTATAAACATTTTGAACTATTTTTGTAATATAGAAATTTTGTCTTAAACAAAAATCTGTATTTTTTAAAAAACAATCTCCAAATTGAAAAACGATTTTTCCAAAACTTCTCCAAATACAAAAATAAGATATTTTAAACACTTTTGAAGCTTAGTGTGTATGGATATGATCCAATACACGTATGAGATGAAATATCTATGTTTTTGACAATAAGCTCTAAAATAAGTTTTTCTAAAACGATATTTTTCAAAATACAAAACTATCTTATGAAAACACATGTAAATCTTGTGTGTGTGTGTGTATGAACTTGAGCAATCCACAACTAATCTATCCTTTACATTTTATCTAAAACACAAATCTTAACACTTACGAACACGACACAAGTCTTCTTGAAAATCTTCCTCTTCTTCTTGACTTGGTCCAAACCTTGATCCAATGAGCTAGACTCCTCTTGAGTACTTGATGCGATCTTGATGCGCGAACTCTCGAATCAACACGTGCTAGCTTCAAAACTTGACTTCGAATTCTTTGTTGAAGTTAAACACCTACTCAGATCTTGATCGAATATCTGAAACTAAATAAGCACAAGATTATTAGTACTATAACTACATGAGTTAATCATCATCAAAACTAGAGCGATGGGCGTTTGGGCCAACATTTTGTTGACATATATGGACCATCATATTTTGATCTAAAGTATATCATAGATTTTTCAAAATAGGTTTTCATCTTAGAAATAAAAGTAAAATAAAATTGAGAAAAAATATTAACAATGACCATGAGAAAAACTCGAGTATATCGAGTAAAATCATCAATAAAGACCACATAATAAATGAAATACCCCCTTCGTGGATGCACGAACAGGGCCTCATATTAAAGAGCTAGTATTAAAAGGTAAAAAGTTTACATTGAAAGTTTATGTGCATTACAATCTCAAATACCTGAGATTGAATAAGACCCAAAACTTCACTAGAAATAAAAAATTGTAACCTAAAATTAAACACATTACCTAAACGTGAGTGCTTTAAATAAAACATAAAAGACTCAGGACTTTTTATTTAGTATTTGGAAGAGAGGAAGAAGGAAGAGAGCTCAGGAAGAAAGATTGAAGAGAGGAAGAGCTTCTTCTTTCTTCCTCTCTCTAAGACATTTATTTAGGAAAATTTGGAAGAAGCAAAAAAAAAAAAAAAAAAAAAATCTTGTCGTCGATCCTCGTGCTCTGCTTCGTTCTTGCTGTCGGCCTCGTCCTCTGTGTCGACCTCATCCTCTGCGTCGACCTCGTCCTCCTTTTCTCGTCGTCGACCTTGACCTCATCCTCCTCGAGCGTCGTCGACCTTGTCATTCTCACAGTCAACCGCCATCGACCTCGTTCTCACAGTCGACCTCAATTCTCGTCCTCCTTCTCCTCTGCGTCCTCCTCCTCCTCTGCGTCACCGTCTGACCTCATCCTCCTCTACGTCGTCATCTGACCTCATCCTTCGTGGCGACAACAACACCGCCCCTCCCTTCCTCTCCCTTCTCATGTTGATTGAAAAAAAATTAAAATAATATTTATTTTTTGCCTTAATTCGCGATTTCGAGCTCTCTTCAGCTCATTTTTAGGGGAAGAAAAACTCCCCTCTTCCGCCACTTAGGTGGCCATACCGATGGCCAGTGTGGAGGAAGAGACCCTCTTCCCCCTTGAAACAAATAGTGGAAGAGAGAAGAGCGCCACTTCCCTCTCTCTTCCCTCTCTTCTAACAAAACAAATACATCCTAATACGAAAAGAAATAAATCGGGAGAAGATGAAGTCAAGAGAGCTATACCGTAGATTGTGTCGCCTATGGTTGGGTGCTCATCTCTCTCCCCCCATATGCGTGCACGTGTACACACTTCATTCATATTTGATTTATTATACCAATTTTCTGTGTCACCCTTTCTCGACACTTCATTCACATCATATCTATTATAGTGTTTCTGTTTTAGATTAGATTTCACAACTGATTAATCATTCCAACCCACCCCCCCCCCCCCCCCCCCCCCCAACCCCAAAAAAAAAAAAACAAAACGAAAAGGGCTAAATTATATTACTCTTTATGATTTCATCATCATTTGTCATTATTTTTTATTTTTATTGTTTAAGAATTGAGCGTGCTTCGGTGATAGTGGAAAGCCTAACCTTGTGCAGAAAAAAACATCGATGCAATATGAAGGTTTAGCTCCAAAATGAAAAGAAAACCAACATAATTGAGCAACTCGGAAGATGAGACCCTTACACAATGCATAAGCAACAATTGGTATATATAAATCAATGTTTCTAACTTTGTTGGTTTAAGTAACTCAGGCCTTGTGCATTGTCCAAGAGCTCTTCTACCTCATTTACTTACTAATGCGAGAAGAGAAGAGATGAGATTTGCATTAAAATCCGTAAGAAAAGTAAATTTGCATTAAGAGAAGAGATTGATTTTGATTCGAAGATTTTTTTTTTTGCACATGCGTGAAGGTAGTATTTTTTTTATTAGTCAGATTTGAAACGGGTTTACTTACTGCAATATTATTACACGCGCAAAGTCCCCACTGGAAGTCGAACGTAACTCATCCATAGATTCAAGGCCAGACAACACCGAGACCTGAATCTACGGCTCGGATCTGCTCCGAAACACAACAGTCCCCGAAGACACCATTAACAACACTGACTCCGTCTCCAAGCACAATTCAGAAAGCTCAGAATAAAACTACGCCATCGTTTTTTTTTTTTTTCCCTTCTTCTTACTCCCTCGTCACTCTGGGATCAACCCCGCGATCCTCGCGATCCCTGTAAAATTAATGGAGAAAACCCATCTCCAATTCACCCTCACAATCTCATGCCTCTGCCTTCTTTGGATCTCTGGATTCGCCTCAGTCCCTTCTAGATACTCGCTGGGAATTGACCCTAAAGGCATTTGCTTGCTTGCTTACAAGCCCTTTCATCTCAAATTTTACAATTTTTTTGTTCGTTTATTTGATCCCGTTTGTTGTTCATCAGATGAGAGCTACTACAGACCCAATGTAATCAAATGCAAGGATGGATCAAAGAAATTCACAAGAGAGCAGCTCAATGATGACTTCTGCGACTGCCCAGATGGAACTGATGAGCCAGGTCTGACCTTTTTTGTGATTTTCTGTCTTCTTGTGGGGTTTTTGTTGATGGGTTTTGTTCAAAATTTGATCTTTTACATGTATTTCAGATGGCTTTTATTTGGTAATTTTTTGATATTCTTTGTAGGGACATCGGCGTGCCCGCAAGGGAAATTCTACTGCAAGAATGCGGGTCATGTTCCGCTCACAATCTTTTCATCTCGAGTGAATGATGGGATATGCGGTGAGAACTGTGTCATTTGCATTGTGATTTCTTTTGATAATTGCCTTCAAATTGTGCTCTTTAGTCTGTGTGCTTTGTTGAGTTTGATTGATTTGATCTGGTAAGAAAAATTCATGCTTTTTATGTTTTTCAATGTTTTTGTGCTGTGGCTGGGGGATCATTAAGTTTTAGTCTTTTGGCTTAGGGACCTTCCCACTCTTAGTCCCATGAATTGCATTACCCTCACGGCATCTTTACCATTGACCTGCAAGATTTCAGAATATGGAAATGTTGACTTTGTTCCTCTTATCACTCAGTTGATTCATCTCATCCAGAAGAGTATTGTTATTTCAACGTAGTTCGTGGAATAAGTTTCTGAACCTTGATTAGTGTTTAACTTGACCCTAATACCCGCTGGAAGTAGTGTTCTAAAAATCGATTTCATTATTCGTGCGGTCCAACATTGAATAATGATTAATCAAATTAATCGGGGATCATTCAAAGATTAATCGAAATTGAATATTTTAATAATTTAGTTATATTTATACACAACTACATATAAATATATACAGTCAGTTGTTGAAAATACCTAAATATTATACAAGATAATATCTAGATATGAAGTTATAACCATGATATGATGAACAACAAGACAATATGAATAAATAGTAAAAAAGAAGTAAGAGAACATATCTCTTCGCATTAGTAATCTAAGATTTTAAATTTTGCAACATAAATATAAATCAAAGAACTTACCTGTAAAATAAGATAAATAAAAAAAATTAGTCAATTTATCAATCAAAATAATGAGCTTTAAAGAATGATGGAGAAAGATTGTTAAATAAGTTAATTTGAAAAATAATCAAAACAATAAAACATAAGTATCATTTTATGCAAAAGACACAATAATAAAATATCATAATTCATCTACTATTTAATAAATAACAAATTAATCGGGGATTAATCATTTTGGAGCCGATTAAGCGCCTGATTAATCATTTTGGACCCGATTAAGCGTCCAATTAATTGTTTTAGACTCGATTAAGCGCTCGAGCGCATAATCAGAGAATTGAATGTAAATTACACAGGATGTCAGCGAATAGGATTGATCGGCCGATTAATCTGTTTTTTAGAACACTGACTGGAAGCTCTGGAAACAAAGAAAAGATGGATACAACCAATATACTATTCACTTTCGAAGACACCTTAATCATGAAAGTGGTAGACAAGTGAGACTCAAAATCTTGTGCAAAGGGCTGAATGTTGAAGCACCCAATTCACAATTGAAAAATTCGTAGGTTTAATTCAGTTGGATGCATGAGGCCGATCCTGAGTCACCATCCAAGCACAAATACCTTCTAAATAGAATATTTTTGATGTAGAAAATTTCAAATTCAGGATCTCATTTAATCTTTTCAAATGCATTGAGTATTATTTCCATGTTAACGAGCAATTCTATGAAGTTAATAAATGGCATAACAAGACGTGTATTAAATATGATAACTGTCATTGTTGAATCAGATGCAGCTTATGCTATGAAGGTTAGCCACAGGGCAGAGTGCAAAACCTTACTTTCTCTTTCTTACTTTATAATTAGTTCATGCACACGTGTGTCTTTTTGACTTTTTTCATTATTTTTTTAGCATTGAAATCTCGGCATCCGTATCAGTATTGGTTAATGATTTTCAGTACCAATATTGGCAATATCGACCATTAACTGTTGATCATATCGACAATATCAGCTGGTATTATAAGGTTAATATTGTATCAAGTACCTCAATACTTGATAAGGTATTGCTTTATATATATATATATATATATATATATATATATATATATATATATATATATATATATATATAGAGAGAGAGAGAGAGAGAGAGAGAGAGAGAGAGAGACTTGTGTCCTAAAAGGATCTGAGCCCGAATCCTTCTAACTCAGATACGACCCTCCGACATTCGAATATAAGATCCACTCTGTTGAAGTTGATTTATATTATTTCAAGTATCTATAAACCAAAAATCAAGTGTTTTGAATACTTTTTGCCCATTCATCAAGCGACGCAAAATGGACAGCCGAAAGTAGTGAGTTGGTTAGATCTATGTATTTAGACATACAAATTCTCGATCCGGTCATTTGATTATGATCTAAACATTCAAAAACCCCTACAAATTAATTTTTGTTAGGTTTCAAATGTTCTATACTGTTAAACTAACCAACTCACTATTTATGCCGTCCGTTTTCTCCTACTTGATGAGGGCAAAGGGATTGTTTGTTTGGACATAAAAGCCGTAAAAGGCCGTAATTCATAAATAACTTACAACTCAATTATAATTACGGTGTTTGTTTGGATCGTAATTCATAAAAGGCTTACACAACCCAATTATCACTCACTTTAACCCAATTACCACTCACTTACAACTTACTTACAGTTAATTTTGTGGTCATGCAAATTTGTATTATTTTTATATTAATATTTTTTAATATTTAGTATTTTTAGTATTTATTTGCAATATTTAAATTTCTAGATCACCAAATAGTTAATTTTGTGGTCAACTTTTTCACTTATGACTTACACATTATGACAACCAAACACTGTAAAATACAATACGCTTTCGCACTTATAACTTTATATTACTAACCAAACACCGTAAAACTTACATGCATGTAACTCATTTATAACCGTACAAGAGTTTATCAATTATGACTTACGAATTACGACCAATTACAACAACTAAACAGACACAAAAAGTATTCAAAACACTTGATTTTTGGTTTATAGATACTTGAACTAATATAAATCAACTTCAACGGAGTGGATCTTGTATTCGAATGTCGGATGTTGGTATTTGAGTGGGAAGGATTCAGCCTCAAATCCTTTTAGAGGACACAAGTATATATATTTTATACACACACATATCGGAACCGGCTGATATTTGAAACCATGTTTTTAGTTAACATTGGATAGAGTATAGCTGGAAGTAATTCAATAAGGGACAAGAAAGAGAATTCAAAGGCAGTTGCTATGGACATTTATGCTAAATCACTGATTGATATCAGGATGTTTGCAATGTGAAAAGAAGTTTTTATAGAGATTGCTTTTAGGCTGATCCTATGCACACGAATTTTGCACTTGGTGTACTTATTGTAATGCTTAGAATGAGGTCTCTTGTGCATATGATCGATTGTTAATACAACAGAAGAGAATGGAGTTCAATACAAATTGTTTCATCAAAACCAGGATTTTAATAGGCAAGGTGGAACATGGTTTTCGTTAAAATATAAAGTGGTATCCCATGGTCATAATTGATGGCTGGAGATACTTTTGTGTTCATTTTCTCGGATAGGCCTCATAGACAGTATTGAGATGAAAAGATACTTTATTCATTCCTTTATCTTCTATCTATCATATGGAATAGTTTATAGCAAGTCAAAGGGATGTATACAGCTATTCCAATATTGATGGGGGGTGTAGTTGTATTTCTTTTGGTCTTGTGTGAATGTCAGATTCATTTAAATTTGTTGGAAAATTTTACAACATGACATCAAGGCCTATAATGTTCTACAGGATGGCATGTTGGTAAAGATGGTTTAAACATATGGCATAAGCATTCCAAAGATGATAAATTTGTGGGGGACATGCAATAAGGTACTAAAGGGTATCATCCAGATAGAATGCATGGGAGGAATTGTAAAGCTGGCTACTTGAACAGTTTTGGTTAATATTCTTAGATTTGTTATGTGAAAATAAGGGCTCAAGGAGGTAAGGTTGGAACCTGCCCCCTTCATTTCCTGGGGCATCATTCCAAGGCAAAATCCTTTTGTGAGAATTTTCTTTTCATAGATGTTAAACAAATCAAACAATTATACCAAAAAGAATAAACTAATAACCAAAATAATAGATTTCTCACTTGAATAAAACAATGGATTTCTTCTGCTTGCATCCAAAAACATAATATATAATGAAACAAAACAGGTCACCCATCAGGTCATGCAAATAAAATTTTAATTAATAAAATAAAGTACCATTCTTCAATTCCAATGTTAATCTCCTATTGCTAGCAGCATGCACTGGTCAACAACTTGAAATTTACCCATATGATTGCCCACTCATGCTGCTCCCACCCCATTTGTTCTTTTTATATGTCTTATTTTTCTTGCCTCATGTTTTTCTTTGATATATTTCTGTAAACACCTTGTGTACTATTTTCGCTCTGGTCTCAAGAAAATTTGTGGTTATCTGGATACAATGGGCAGTTTTGTCCTCTTTTTTCTCTAGAGGGAGAGAAAAGTAGAAATATAACAAGAGGAAATACTCTTTGGATTTACCAATCAGAGATTTAGAATAATCAGAATTTTTTGGTTGCACAATTGAATAAGTATTGAAACGAATCAGATATAGTGGATGAGCTCGCATGATCCTATTCCATAAAAGATAAGGATTAGCGGATTAGTCTTTCATGTTATTACAAAGAATAAATTCTAAGAGTCTCAGCGGTTTTTCATGGAGCATTATTACTTGGACTGGAAGTTGGCAGAGTTATGATCTGCATGTGTAAATAGAAGAGTGGGTCCGTATTAAAATTCTGGAGTTGAAAGGGTGGGCGTTTGATTGAGCATTTCGGGCAGAATTAACCAAGCGTACTGGCATAAACAGGCCCTTTTCTCAGACTTGAGGGTGGGCATGCCCCCCCCCCCAGGACATCCTGTAGAGCTGTCCCTGCAAGGAGGTCTTCACAATGTGCATGGTTCACAGTCGGAGTCTCGGCCGCCGACTCGGCGGGTACTGAGACGGATCGGTCTCGGACGATACACGCAAGACCCTACATAGAAAGCTCAAAAAATTCTAAAAAAATCACGACAAATATTAAAAATATATAGACATCCACATTCATATATCACATATCCAAAACATATCGCCTAGCACACTAAACATAAAGCGAAAGCATAAATACACACGTCATCGGTAGAAGCATATCAAAATACATGCACAATATAGTAAATTGCACAAACTACATCATAAATACATGCTAATGTAGTTATTTTCACATTAAATTGCGATGAGACATAAAATCATCATCATAATCATCTCTGCGGTAAGTAGACAAACCGATACTAATACTTGTAGATCTCTCAAGTTATGGTCTATAGTCATGGAAATATGTCACATCATAATGTTGGCCTGATGTCAAACTCAACATTTACATATGACCTTCAAGACTATAAATTCCTCCATCAGTACTATTGTTGCCCTCATTATTATTATCGCCACTGCTGCCATCAGTGTCATCATTATTATCGCCATCTTCACCATCATCACTACTATACTGGATAAAACCCTCACATCTTCGCTATCACCATCACCATCTGCTTCTCTTATAACTCAGAGGGGGGAGGGGGAGACAGAGAGAGAGGGAGGGGGAGGGGAAAGAGACAGAGAGAGACGGGAGATGGAAAGGGGGAGAAAGAGAGTGGGTGAGAGAGGGAGGGGAGAGAGAAACGAGGGAGGGGAGGGAAAGAGACAGAGAGAGACGGGAGATGGAGAAGGGGAGAGAGAGCGGGTAAGAGAGGGAGATGGAGAGAGAAACAGAGGGGGGAGGGAAAGAGACAGAGAGGGAGGAACATCACCTGGGGCTGGAGAGGAGCGGCCGGCGGCGATCCGGCAGCTGCGGAGTCCAGATCTGAGCAGGGACGATCGGGCGGCGGCGTCGATCTCCAGATCTGAGCGAGAGAGGTAAGTTTTTTTCTTTTCTTTTTTCTTTATACCCGTTCGTCACGGGTGGATACACGTTTCGAGCCGACTCGGCCGAGAATCAGAGTCGACTCGGTCGACTTGACTGAGTCACGGCCGATTCGGTCGGTGAATCGGCCGAATCGACCAAGTCAACTCCGATTCTTAGCGAGTCGGTCTCCTTTGAGTTGAGTCGACCGACTCGTGACTCGAACTCGTCTCGGAGCGGGCCGAGACGGATACGACTCGGCCGACTCGTCTTCGACTCGGTCGAGTCTTTGAACCATGACAATGTGTTTAATGCCATTTTGTGCAAAAAGGTCAAAATAGTGAGGAGTTTCTCCACATAATTATGACTATTTTTTGTGCATGCAATTTTAAAAGATACTTCCAATGCAATTTTAAATAATATTTAATGCACATGCAAAAAGCCACTCCAAAATGCCCTCCAATTTGCATGTTGCCTCTTAGATATTTAGGATATTTGATAATTTTATAGTTTATCATGCACTTACACACATCTAATTAAACCTTGCCTCTAACTCATGGGTTAATATAGTAGAGATGTAAGAGAATGGTTCGAAATTGTGCAGTGAGAAAGGACGCAATTAATAATAATAATGAGTTATAAAGAATCTGAGAAAAAATTAGCTAGATGAAGCCTGTTGATTATAGTTGTGGTTTCACCCTTTTGTATTTGACTTAGACATGCTTATGTATAGTTGCCACCATATGATAATCCATAACCAAATTGAATAAATATTTATATTATAGACCTTGTTTCTATGAGTCTATGACTACTATCCTTCGTTTTCTTAACTCCTATTGAACTTCTCCAAAGATCTTACCATGTGAGTTTATTTGAGTTTAACTCAATTTTCGCCCATGTCCGTTAGACCTTCTAACCTGCAGTTTCTTCATTGCTATTGAACTTCCAAAAGACATCTCCTTTTACATGTCACAGAAGTTAATGTGGAGCTTTTTCTGAGCTATTTACCTTTTGAAAGACAGTTTTCAAACAATATAAAGTCTTTAATTTTTATTATGTCAAACCAAATGATGGTTGAACATCTTTAAGATAGTAATCATTGCCCATGAATTTGCTTTCTCTTGTGGCTCAAACTTTATCCTTACAAATGGTATTGTACCTCGGTGATAGAAGATTTTATCCTTTGCAACTAGTCATCCTTAATGAAATCACTGGACACTATGATCCATGGTTTAAAGTCTCGGGTTCGGCCGCCGACTCGGCGGGTACTAAGACACATCGATCGCGGTATCTCGGATCGGTCTCTAGCGATATGCACAAAACGCTACATAGAAAGCTCAAAAAATTCAGAAAAAATCGCGACAAATCTTAAAAAAACGTAGACATCAATTTTCATATATTACATGTCTAAAACGAGTTTGTTTTGAAAAGTAATTGGGAAAATATGATGATTTGAGGGTAAATATAAGAAATATGATGATTTAGAGGGTACATATAAAAAAGATTTGAGGGATAAATGACTAAATATGGAAGATTTGAGGGAGTAAATATAAGAGAGATTTGAGGGTTAAATATAAGAGAGAGAGTTCGGATGAGAGGGGGAGAGAGAAATAGAGAGAGAGATGGGGGGGGGGGGAGATTAAAAGAGAGGGGGGGAGCGAGACAGAGAAAGAACCGGGGGGGGGGGGGAGCGAGAGGGGGGGGGGGGGAGAGGGGGTGCGGAGGGAGGGAGATTAGCATGATGATTTGCTATCCAACCTGCTTTGCATGATGATTAATCTTTATCTCTTTTATCAATTTTATCTTTATTTCACTTTTATTAGTTCTGCATCACATAGTCTATCGTAACTTGGGTGGATCCATCATTTATAAATTATTTTCTTTATTTGTTTCTTACATGATCTTATATGTGCAAGTGCATCATGTGCTTTTAGAGTTAAATTGAATTTTTTTAATGCGCATGACTGCTTTGGTTCCATCTTAATACCAAACTTCTTTTGCCTACTAATATTTCTTTTGGTTACAAGCAGACTGCTGTGATGGAAGTGATGAGTATGATGGAACTGTAAATTGTCAAAATACATGCTGGGAAGCTGGAAAAGAGGCTAGACAAAAATTGAACAAGAAGATTACAACATATCAGGAAGGAGTCACTGTACGGAAGCGAGAAATAGAAATGGCAAAGCAAGCATTTGCTAAAGATGAAGAGGACTTGTCAAAGCTAAAAAGTGAAGAGAAGATACTTAAAGATCTTGTTGACAAACTTAAAGGTGCAATCTCTTTAATACTTGTTCAAGCATCCTTTGTTAAGCTTTTGAATTTTATTTGTATACTTTGTGCCCCTTGTAATGCTAGCTCTTTCCAATGAATGATGTTCGATGAATAACTCATTCATACTGCTTTTTTTTATCAGATTAGGCTATGATGTGGGGCTAACTTTACATCGTTAAATGGGTCAACTACCTTGATTAATGCTGAATGTTATAATGTTTCTGGAGCTAACATAAATAACTATGCCCTCTTTTTGCTGCTGTGATTAAAAATATTCTTCTTAACATGCTTCATATAGCAACACATGATTTTGAATCTCAGCTGAAACCAACCGCTTTTGGGTTGTTTTGGATCAGTGTATGCTTTAACCACTCCAGAAAGGAGCCAAATGAGCCATTTTTTCAGCATAGTAATGCTGATTTATGAAAACCATAGAATCAAATGAACCCTGGCTAAGGACACCAGTAAAAGGGAAGAAACAAGAAGGAAAAAAGAGAAAATAGAGAGAGAAAAGGGGAGGGACAGAAGTGGAGAAGTTTGTACGTGTACCCCTGACCCATCAACTGCTTGCTGCTGCTGTCTATAGTGTTCTTCATGCTTCCATTAAAAACTTCCTATATCATGATGGAAGAATTTGTAGCTCTCAGATGAGGGGTATGAGATACTGGGTTAGGTTAATTTAGATTTGACCTTTGCTAGAATTGAGTTAGTCTGCTCGAGTTTTAGAAGTTGAGCTGACCCACATTTTGGTAATTCAGATAGTTTCAAATATTTGAGCCTGATAGTGACCCTAAACCATATTACTCAGACCCTCTGAGCTTAGGAAAAAAAGACCCCATGTCGTATGTAAGAAGTTTGTCTGCAACTCCTAGAACACAATTTGAGCATTTTCACAACAAACTTACTATATATAAAATACATATGTTGTGGTCTTTTCATAAAGTTTCCTTCAAAAATTCGTTTTGCACATGAACTTATACCAGAATATGAAAAAGACCTTCCTATTTTTACCATATTTTATTGATACCAGAATACTAGAGCTATTCAGGATGAGATACCGTGGTGTATGCTATTTGCTGATGATATTGTCCTAGTCAATGAAACGAGAGCTGGGGTAAATGCAAAATTGAAGTTATGGAGGCAAACTCTAGAATCTCGAGGTTTTAGATTAAGTAGAACCAAAACAGAGTATATAGAGTGTAAATTTAATAAACAGAGAATCCAAGATTATAGTATTGTGACACTAGATGGTCAAGAAATACCGATGAGCAGTCATTTTAAGTACTTGGGTTCTATTATTCAAAAGGATGGGGAGATCAATAGTGATATCAACCATAAGGTTCAAGCCGGCTGGTTGAAATGGAGGAGCACAACAGGAGTTTTATGTGATCGTAATATTCCGTTATGGCTGAAGGAAAAGTTTTATCGGACTGCTATTAGGCCAGTTTTATTATATGGCACAAAAAGTTAGGCTATAAAGAGATATCATGTCCAGAAGATGAGTGTAGCAGAAATGCGCATGCTTCGTTGGATGTGTGGTAACACGAGGAGAGATAAGGTGAGAAATGAGGATATTCGTACTAAGATAGACGTAGCCTCTATAGAAGAGAAGATGAGACAAAATCACCTACGATAGTTTGGTCATGTGCGATGTAGACCTACAGATGCGCCAGTCCGTCGAGTAGAGCGTATCAAATTAGGGCAAGTTAAAACAACGCAGGGGAGACGAAGAAAACATGGATGGAGGTAATACGACAAGATATAGAGGCTAAAGGTCTTAGTGAAGGCATATTGCTCGATAGGAATGAGTGGAGAAAACTGATCCATGTGCCCGATCTGGCGTAATTCTCTTTTGGTTCATGTAGCCTACCCCAAATACTTGGGACAAATCGCTTAGTTGTTGCTGTTGTTATTGATATCACTGTGAAAATCTGAAACTTCAAAAAGAAAAACCATTAGAACTGCAGAAGTTGAAACTTAGAATTGGGGGTAGGAACCGAGATGGAGATGTTAAATCTTGGCTGCCTATCATCATTCAAACTAACCAGTTCTGTAATCCTAGCCATTTTGAGACATACTATTTATTTCTATAAAGTTTAAAAATTCATATATGCTATATTAAATCTCAATCCTCATCGCCTAAAGTGCTCCTTCATGATCTACTGTCCATTGGCCTCTTCTCTGAGCTTGTTGACTAGAACTCTGTATCTCATGCAAGCATAATATGATACCAGCTTACTCCATTTCTAGGTGATGTAATATTAAACAGAAAGGAAGCAAGGTGATGCAGAGCTAGTTATATAATAACTGAGTATGGCTAGGACTTAGATTCATCAATTCAGTTAGAATTTAAATTATTAGGAGTTTGATTAGGATAAAAGTTTATGACTTTGAGATTATTTAGGATTTAGTTTATTTGTGTCTTTATATTTAATTAGAATTCATCACGGTTTAAAATTTTTGTTGTTATAGGATTTAATTGTCATCTTTACTTAGGATACAAGGTGAGATAGGACTATATTCAGTATCTACAAGTAGGGTCATTTTGTATTAAAAACTTCAGATTTAATTGATGATTGAAATTATTTTTTGAAAGATACTTTTGGGCCCTGGATTATTCCCTGATTAAGGGTTTATTTCACAGGATCTCCCATTTAAGGGCTTCGTGTTCTCCTCCCTCAATTTTTTCTTTCCTCCTCCCTCAATGATTTGGAAGGGCGATTCTTAAAGTAGCATCCATTTAGAAGTTTGCTGGTCAGTGGACAAACTTTTCAAGAGAAGAATTTTGGAATTCTGTCCAGAAGTTTAAAAAAAATAATACTGTTGCTGATTACTTTCTTAAATAAGGCTGCAACAAACGAGTTTTTTCATTATAGTTTCCTTATGAGAAGGAAAATTGTACCACTTTCAGCTAATTGTTTCCATGGCTTTTGGTGCATAACTTTGGTATTATATAGAGGCGGCATTTCTCTGTGAATTTTGTGGGGGCAATATTGTTAGAGAATATTTCAGTTAAGTTGAAAGTGGTGTTTATAATACAACCATTCATAAGCTTTCTTGCAGTTTGAACTTTGAAGTTGAAATGGTCATTGTATTTGTTGGGATGCTTGGCTCTTAATGATATGTGGGCTAACTGCCTAACACCGTAAGCTATTCCTGGTAAAGTGGTCAGTAACATGGTACGAGAGCATGAGGAGAAAAACAAAGTCCTAGGGCCGAATCCTTCCGTAAAACTCATTCCTTGCTTCCTTATTGTATTGTCTTTTCACTTGTATAGTGTGCTGTTTTCCACGTAGGGGAAGTGTTCCGATATTTGGATTTAAATAATATGTGGGCCCACTTCCTATATTAAGCTTTTGGGTAACATGGTTACCATTTGCCAACAGTATTAAAGTGTGAGGCATGCATTTTTGCAGTTTGAAGAGATGAGTTTGGGATGTTGTCTAGGGTGATTCTGCTTCAGAGCCTTTGCCTGCCATCAGTGCTAAAAGATCCCTCCTTAGTCTTGCATATGTTTTCGAGTGGTAGTCGTATGTCTTTAGACTAGTTTGAAGAAAGCCAGAAATTATAGTATTTTAAAATAACTTCTTTCTTTTCCATAATTTGGAAATCTGCTCACACCTGATACCGTGAATGTTCAAGGAAGTTCTTTTTACACAAGCAGGGGGTATGTGATCACATTATACATGACCAGTTATCTCTTTTTGACTATATTACAAGTGTACTTGGCTGATGGAAGCCTATTAACATTTGTAAGCCTTCCCAGGGGCCAGCCTTTGATAAAAAGCTATTAATTTTTTCGCCTTTTCCTTTTTATTGTACCGAATGAATCTTTTCTCGTCTTTTGAATTTACCATCTTTAAGGGGTAAAATTTTATGATCAGAAATATATTCCAACAAGATCCTTGCCTATTTCCAACATTTTTAAGGGAAAAGATAGAAGTTCAAGTTTTCAAATACAAATGTCTGGAAAACGTGAAAAATAATAACAGATGCTTGTTTTAATAAAAAAAAATTCCTTGACTTGCCATGCAGCTCACAAGGAACGAATAGAGAAGGCAGAGGAGGAAGAACGTTTGAAGAAAGAGCAGGAAGAAAATAGACTGAAAGAAGCTGAGAGGAAAGCCAAGGAGCAAGAGAAATTGTCTGACAAAGTTCCACATGATCCTGCTGGTGGGCTTCATGAAGAATCACCAAAGCAGGTTAGAATAGTCATTATTGTATTTCCTTCTTTCAAATCTTGTAACTTATAGTCTTCTATTGATATATGCTACATATATGCACTTTTGTAAGCTGTGCACATCAAAAGCCGCCTTGTCACCAGATTGGAATAATGATTTTGTACTTTTTTCTTATTTAATTAATTTTCTTTACAGATTGTTCATTCACTTCTAATTGTTCTTGCTCTTGTGGAGTTAAGTACCACTTTATATTTGCAACACAAATTGACCTTAACTGGTTTTCTGTCATCCTAGTAAGACCACCGATATCAAGCCAACAAAGAACAACATCTATAATCATTATGCATCTCACATACTTAAGGTTGGAAACAACATCTACAAGTGCTTTTAAGAAATTACTGAGTACAAAACTTTCTAATATTTTTTTGGGGACAAAATGGGCTTTTTAGTTTTCTTTCCCCCATAAACAGACAAGGTAACCTGCACATTCAGCAACACTATTTTTATTCAGAATTTGTATAGGAATTTGCTTGGAACAATTCTATAAACATTAGGATAACTAACGACCAGCCAGTAAATAAACAGTTCACTATTTCTTTGAACAAACACAGTACAAGTTAATATATTCTGCCATCTTGGAAACAATTTGTATTAAACATGCTTTATTATCTGTGTAATTTAAGCTTATTGCTGTCACTGAGGAAATTTATATATCTTATACAAATTGTTTCCAAAATGTATTAACTTGTTATAAATATATTAAGCTTATTGCTGTCACTCAGGAAATTTATATATCTTATACTTCACATCTACACATGCTTTATTATCTGTGTAATTTTGTATTATCTTGTGTGGAACTATTATACTAAGTGCATATGCGAAAACATTTAATATATTTACAGTTAGATGATTGGTTAATGCAAATTTGCATAGCCCCATAGGTTTTGGGGGAATGTGACCTGAAGACTGAAACTTCTTGTTTCATATTTTTAGTTGGTTTCGGGTCAAATCCAGCCATAAGTGATCACAACCACGCTTGGCTACTGCTTTCCTGTCATTGTCAGTGAGGACCCATCATCTGATTACTGTCCAGCACAATTTAATATATTTATTATTGTTCGAAAATCTATTGAAATGGATAGAATTCTGTTATTAGGAGCTAATTACTCTTCTCACTTTCAGTCATCTTCAGTCTTCTCGCTGTTTTCTGGCAACCCTTTGATGATCATTTTTAGAATCCTCTACTTAAAGATTGCAAATTAAAAGTGTCAATGGGTTCTGAATTCCTCCTCCTCCTCCTCCTCCTCTCTCTCTCTCTCTCTCTCTCTCTCTCTCTCTCTCTCTCTCTCTCTCACATACACACGAGTGAGTGACAATCATACACTCAATAATTATTTTCAAGAAAACCCCTAAACGAATCAGCTTTTATGGTATTTGGGACATGAACCTCTTTGAAGAACATCAGAAATCTATACCGTGTGTTGGAAGTGTTGATATACATTGTTAGCCCACAACCTAGCAACTTAATCTTTTGGGTAAAGTGCTTTACTAACATGGTAATAGAGAACTCGTGAATATGAGGTCCTGGGTTCAAATCCCACCACAAGCTCTCTCTTTTTAAATGAATCCTTCTCATATGTATTGTACTCCACATGTAAGATAGTGTATGCTTTCTTCCACGTGAGGGGGAGTGTTGGAAGTGTTGATGTACTTGGTTAGCTTACAGTGGTTTACTAACATCGCTTATAAAATTGTCAATATTGTTTCCGCAAAGAGTAATTTTGGGCTATTAGATTTTTTTTTTAGAATCAATCTCGACTTGGTGCTCAAATATTAAGTCAAACTTTTACTAGAAAATCAATCTAAACCTTCTAATTAATTCATAATATCATTGGGGATTACTTTTATGTGTTTACATGAAGAGCAATTTTTTTAGACTATTGGATTATTAAAATTTAATCTACACCATCAATCTTATTTATACGCGAGAGCCCCAAGCTAACATGAGTATGAATCTAATTAAAAATACTAAATCCATTGGACCTAATTTTCAGATATACATGAGAGCCCCAAGCTAATATGAGTATGAATCTAATTATAAATCCTAAATCCAATGAAATCTTCTTAATATAACATTCAATTATTTCATAATTATGTCCTAAATTAATTCTTCTTATTGATCCCATCGCAGATTACTATTTTGGCATAATGTGAAAAATGCTACACTGCTTATGAATTAATCTTTAGTCTTTAAGAGACTACATTAGCAAGAGAGGGACTTTAAACATTCTCAAAATAAGCCTTGAGGAACATTTATAAAAGTTAAATATTTTTTTTTACAAATCGAGACTTATTTCAATTGAAATTAACATCAATAATCAAATTATGTGTAATCATGGAATATCATAGATCTTTGTACCTCCACGTGCACTTTGTGTCCAACATTTTTACTGGTTTCTTTAATGCAATCTTAGGTTCGTGTAGTTTGATTTTTTATTTTTTTTTTGATTAGTTGTACTTGTTAACCTTTGGATTTGTTAACTTTGTTAGATTTGTTATGATTTTTAAATTGATTCAGATTAGGTTGTTTAGTTAGCTTTCTTAGGTTGGTTTATAAGTCTCTTTTCTTATTTGTTATTAGATTTTTTATTCAACAAATTAGATTTGTTGGTTAGTTGGCTGGTTGTTTTAGAGTAGGATCAAGTCTTTTGAAGCCTATAAAAGGGTTATGGTAAGTAGTTTTAATTAGTTTCTGGTGAATATGGAAGAAATGATTTTTTCTTTGGAGAATGGAGGTCTCAAACTTAACTTTACCCCCTCTTTTCTGTATATTCTTCTTTGTTCCAACCTACTTTGCTCGGTATCATACACTCTACTGATTCTCTTAATGCCCCTTCTTTATTTTTCTTGCAAACATGTAGTGATATCCACTGCCACTCTTTCTCTTGAAGATTAAATCACTATCCTTGAGTAGGGGTTTGAAACTCCTGTTAAACTTATTGAAGAGAGGCTCCCCCATCCACATTTCATTCTACACTCTACTGTTGATGCAACAGTACCATCAACTTTTGCTGCCACTAGTGAATTTTCTGTTGTCTTCATCTCATCACTAACTTCCATTATCTCCGGAGAGGTATAGAACGAGCCAATTCAGACCAACTTGATGCAAGTGAACGCTAATCTCAAGCCTAAGCCAGCTAATCTGGTAGCACCCTTAGCCGGATTTGTGTAATGTGAAGTTGAAGTTGAAGTCCAGTTGCTTTCACTTATTACACACAAGTTTGCAGCTTTAGATTCGATTGCGATCATCGTTCTGGATATACTTTAGCCTGTGATTTGCTCCACTAAGTTGATGCCATCTTTCTTCCCATTTTTCCTAAAGCTTCTTTCTAACCTTTTAGTTGTTCGAGAATGCTGATTGGTCTCCACCACCAACTTTGTGAGGATTGATAGATACTGGAGAAAGGATACTAACATGAAGAGACTCATGGAAAGCAATAAGAGGAAGCTGATGCAATCTTGAGTTTGTTTGCGGTGTTTTGTTTGCACTAGGATTAATCTTATTTCTTAGGATTTGAATTTGTTAAGATTTGAACTTGCATTTGTTAGGATTTTTAAATTAGTTCCCATTAGATTGGCTAGTTAGCTTTGTTATATAAGTCAGTTCTTTTATTTTTTAGATCTGTTTGTTATTTAACAAATTGGATTTGTTGGTTGATAGGCAGTTTTAGAATAGGATAGGATTTTGTTTATTGTTATGCATTTGAAGCCTATAATGATGAATATGGAATGAATGGTTGTTTCTTTGGAGACTGAGGTCTCAAACTTATTTCTTTTTATTTGCTATACTTCATTGTCTCCTTCCTTCCTGCCTACATTAAGTGATGCTTGCTTCCAGTGTCTTGTTTCTTCGGAGGCTGAGGTCTCAAACTTATCCCTCTTCTTTTTAGTAGAATTCATCATCTTCTTCCTTCCAGCCTACACTAAGTGATGCTTGCTTCTGCTTCTTTTGACTTATTCACGAGTTTTCACGTTGTGGGGACCAACTTGCACATTTCAAGCTGGATGTCTGGAAAATTGCTAATTTTAAATGGCAAGTTGAAGAAGATGTGTATCTTAGGGCAAACCAATATAAGAAATTTAGAGTGACGAACTCAATTAGTTCTGATGCTTAGCTTTCATTATACACTAACTCAAGCTCAGCTTCATCGATGTAGCTTGGATTGAGTTTGGCTTCAGGTCAATCTTCTTTGGCTTCTCATTAGCTTTAATTGCCATCAAGTTGCTTTGATTGTGCTTAACCTGGATGTGTTGGTGGTAGCAGAAGTTGATGAGATGGTGATGATCAGAACATTGGTAATAGGAAATGGTGGAGTTCCATAAGCGGTGGAAAACCAAATCTGGATGGGAAGCCTTTCTTCAGCAAGTCTAACAAGATCTTCAAATCTCTGCTCAAAAGATGATGACTTGTTCTCCAAGAGAGAGAGTGGTGGATATAGAAGACATGCTGTTATGAACAACAGAGGGTTAAAGATAAGAAGAAAGAGAAGCCAAATGGAGAGATTTGATATGAAATTAAATTAGTGTGGGCTGGATGGAAGAAGAAGAAATAGCATAAAAGAGAAGAGGGAGAAAAAGATAAGTTTGAGACCTCAGTCTCCAAATAAACAACCATTCATTATATATTCACAAAAGACTGATTATGACTATCCACCACAACCCTTTCATCGGCTCCAATGAAATGCATAAGAACAGATAAGACCCATTACTGCTTTATAATAACTGACTAAATAAACAAATCTAATTACAAATGAACAAACTGACTTTTCTAAACAAACCTAGCAAAGCCAACTAACCAACTTAATCTGAACCAATTTAAAAATCCCAACAGGTCTAAGTTGAAATCCTAACAGATTCCAAATCTTAAAGTATACAACTAATCCTAAACAAAACAAATCATGTTAAGCAAACCCAAGATTACATCAACTAGACTCTTGGAGTCTATAGACAGAATGATTGACTGATACAACCCTTAAATTTTCAGACTTTTTCCAGGTCTTACCACCTTAAATCATTCATCTAACTCAAATTCTATTTCATTTCTTTTTGTTAGTTAATATAATAGTTTCAAAATGACATAGTCAACAAGTCATTTGTTTTTTTTTGATGAGCTCCTAGTTTAAGTCCATTGGGACTGAATCTTGTTACATAATATTCAGTTGTTCTAATAAATACTCCATTATCTTTCACGACTTCTTTCCACATTTTTATTGTAAGTCGGTGTACCCCTTAGGCCTTCAATGTACATCTTTCTTTCACAAAACCTACCAAATTAACACTATCATATATTTTTCTCTACATTATAACTACTAGGTGTAGATTCTCTATTTTTTTCCCTTTAATAAGAAACTACCTAAAGTGAATTGCCTTGGACAAGTTTGTTGCTTCTTACAGACTAAAAACTATATTTCATTCATCAATATCAGGTCTGTGTTATCCTCTCTTATAGTTTCACGAATAATTTATTTTTCTTATAGTAATAACATTTTTTAGATCCATTTGCTTTCCTAGGATAAATCTATACTGCTTCTATGAGAAATAAACTATATTTTTCATCAATATAACATCAGGTGTGTTACCCTCGCCCATAGTTTTATAGTGCGCACACATTGGGAATGATCCTATGAGAACGGTTTTCAAATTAAGTTTCGTGAGAATTCAACAGTGGGCCACCCTTTGGATGATCAGAATCGTTCAACTTGATCTACATATTCTAAATATGTTAACGATGAAAAATCAAGCAATTCTAAACATTTTTTATCCATGCATTAAGTGGCTACAAAAAATATGTTATATTAGCTATGGAAAATAGATATCATTTGATGCATAGGTAAAAAAAAGCTTGGAATCACTTGCTTTTTCATGATTAGTTTAATAGAGTATGTAGATCAAGATGAACGGTTCAGATGATCCATGAGGTGGCCCACCTGGAGTTCTCACAAAGCTTAATTTGATAACCGTTCTTATAGGATCATTTTTCATATATATATATATATATATATATATATATATATATATATATAGAGAGAGAGAGAGAGAGAGAGAGAAGAGAGAGAGAGAGAGAGAGAGAGAGAGAGATGGGAGGGGGAGGGAGGGTGGGAAAGGGAGAGACTTGTGTCATTCCGGAAGGATTCGAGCCCGAATTCTTCCCACTCAAATACAACCCTATGACATTTGAATGAATACAAGATCCACTCGTTAAAGTTGATTTTTATCATTTCAAGTATTTATTGATCAAAAATCAAGTGTTTTGAATACTTTTTACCCATACATCAACTAAGAAAAAAACGAACGGCCTAAATAATGAATTGATTAGTTTAACAGTGTAGAACATTTGAAACCTAACAAAAATTAATTTGTAGGGTTTTTAAATGTTTTCAAATGGCCGGATCGAGAGTTTGTATGTCTAAAGATATAGATCTAACCAACTCACTACTTTCGACCGTCTATTTTGTGCTGCTTGATGGATGGAAAAAAGTATTCAAAACACTTGATTTTTGATTATAGATACTTGAAATAATATAGATCAACTTCAACGGAGTGGATCTTGTATTTGAATGTCGGAGGGTTGTATTTGATTGGGAAAGATTCAGGTTCGAATCCTTCTAGAATGACACAACTCTCTCTCTATATATAGACTTATGTCATTTTGAACGGATTTGAGGCTGAATCCTTCCCACTCAAATACAACCCTACGACATTCGAATGCAAAATCCATTCTGTTGAAGTTGATCTACATTATTTCAAGCAACTAAAAATCAAAAAAAACATATATGTTGAATACTTTTTATCCATCATCAAGTAGTTACAACATGGACGGCCGAAAATAGCATATTGCTTAGATCTACGTCTTTAGACATATAAATTCGCGATCCGACCATTTCATTATGATCTAAACACTTAAAAACTCTCACATAAATTTTTGTTAGATTTCAAATATTCTACATTGTTAAACTAACCAACTCATATTTCGGCCATCCATTTTGCGCTACTTGATGGATGGGTAAAAGGTATCCAAAATACATCGTTTTTTTATTTTAGTTACTTGAAATAATGTAGATCAATTTCAACGGAGTGGATCTTGTATTCGGATGTCATAGGGTTGTATTTAAGTGGGAAGGTTTCGGCCTCGAATCCTTCCAGAATGATACAAGTTTACACACACACGCGCACACATGCACACACATATAGGAAAACTTCTAGTGAGAAACTTTCCCAAAATAAGATTCTAAGAAAAACTGTGGATGATTAGAACCGTTCATCTTGATCTACATACTCTAGTTAGGTTACCAATAAAAAATCATGCGATTCTGAGCGTTTTTACCCATGCATCAATGACATCTTTATTCTACGATGTATATAATGTCTGTTTTGTAACCACTTGTTGTATGGGTAAAATGGCTCGGAATTGCGTGATTTTTTAATGGTAGCCTAAATAAAGTATGTAAATCAAGTTGAATGGTTCATATTATCCACATGATCGCTCCTATATGGTTTTCTCACGGTTTTCGTGTGAAAAAGTTTCTCACACGAAGACTCTCTATCTCTCTATATATATATATATATATATATATATATATATATATTTGTGTCCTTCCAAAAGGATTTGAGGCCGAATCATTCCCACTAAATACCAACATCTGACATTCGAATACAAGATCTATTCTGTTGAAGTTGATCTATATTATTTCAAGTATTTATAAACCAAAAATCAAGTGTTTTGACTACTTTTTGCCCATGCAGGAAAAAACGGACGTCCTAAATTGTGAGTGGTTAAGAAAAATTGATTTGTAGGAGTTTTTAAATGTTTATCATATTCAAATGGCCGGATCGAGAATTTGTATATCTAAAGACATAAACTAACCAACTCACTACTTTTGGCCGTCCATTTTGCTCTGCTTGATGCATGGGCAAAAAGTATTCAAAACACTTGATTTTTAGTTTATAGATTCTTGAAATAATATAGATCAATTTCAACGGAGTGGATCTTTGTATTTGAATGTCGGAGGGTTGTATTTGAGTTGGAAGGATTCAGGCTCAAATCCTTTTGGAAGAACACAAATCTCTCTCTCTCTCTCTCTCTCTCACTCTCTATATATATATATATATATATATATATATATATATATATATATATGGGAATATAGGCCGTAACCTATTGCAAGTAGGATTTGAACCCTAGACCTCTTGTCCACTGCAAAGAGATTTTACCATTGTGCTACAATGATACTTGCGTTACATAATACATATTGTTCTCCAATAAATTGTGTTACTTTGCATGTAATCTATATTATTAGCGAATACCAGATTAATACTCCCATTAGGCATTTGACATCATCTTGCATTTCAAGGTAAATCAGCTAGAAATTTCCTACTTTTTCCAATTTTTTTGAGAACTGGATTGAAATTTGTCTGCCTCTAGTGCCTTCTCCTTGCATCCTTTCTAAAACTATCCCACCCTCATTGGTACACCTGATAATGACGTGTAACATCTTCGAGAAGAAGAGGATGCAAAGATACGGCACTAGAGGTAGACTACAGTTTCTCAAGACTTTGTAAAAAGACGCAAAAATAAGGCACTAGAGGAACTATCGACTGTGACTGAAAATCTTGGGAGAAAGTTGGAAAATGTAGTCTAGCTTATTTGTCTTGAATGCCAAGAAAATGATGAATATCAACCGAGGCAGATCTTTCAGTCTATTTGAAGCTACCTTGATCTCTTTCCTTGAGTTGAACCGGCTCGTGGAACATCTTCAAGCAGGAAAGAATGCAAAGTTAAGGCATTAACGGCAAACAAATATCAAATGAGACGATGAAAACCTTAGGAGAAAGTTAGAAATTGCACTTAGCTATGAATCACATGTAATGTCTTCAAGCAGAAAAGGACGCAAAGATAAAGCACTAGAGGCTAGCAGATATCAACCATGACTTGTCTTTGGATGAAGTTGGAAACTAGAATCAAGCTTACTTATCATGGTTTCAAATATCGGCTGATTCTGATATATATCAGCAATATCGTTTCGGGTTTTGAGTTGCCCAATATGATGTTAGCCCTATAATATCGACGATATTGTCGATATGGCCGAAATTGATGATTGATATGGCCGAAATTGATGATTGATATTGCTGAAATTGATTCTAAAAACCATTGGCCGATACTGAGACTTTAAACCATGTTACTTATCTTGAAAACCAAGAAAATAAATGCATGCTTAGTATCAAACTACCTAGATCCCTTTATCTTCGTTTTTTACATCTCGCACTCTCTCTGAAACATATTGTAATTCCTTAGTCTCATGTCTAAATTCCTATTAGATGGAAATTATTTGTTTATTTTTTATAGCTTTTTAACCCATGACGGTACAAACTCTGTAACATTTACACTAACTAGGAGACTTTGCTCTCCCTTTGCCTTTTAGGATGCCATGCAACCGCCAACAATGTCTCCTGCCTCGAGGAAATGATTTATAATAATATCTGAAGAAAAAAAATACAATCTTTCTCATCTCGGTATCACTGGACTTAATTACCGAACCCTAATTAGGGAAACTTACTGATGCATTCATGCAACTGAAGTTAGGACATGTTTCGACCCAACTTAAAACATCATAATTAGGACAGTTGATCCATTTTATAATTGCGAACTATATCCGTTTCTATTTTAGGGTGATTTCTTGTTATTTACCCCCTCCAATTTTTTTTTTAAGTCCATGGAAATATTTTCCTAATGTTTCCTTCATTAAAACACCTGAATGCCTCAGAATGGAGGTGAAACATAGGCTGGTACTTTAATCTAAAACCTTGTTTCTCTTAAAAGACCACTTGTGGGTCATCAGTAAATATAAATGAGGAATTTTGTCTATGTAACACTTTAAATGTGATCCAATATTTTCTGGATAATGGTTAATATTATGACACTATGGTAATCTCACAACTTCAGATGTTCGTAGACTTGTTTTGGACTTACAGCACTTGCTGAACTTCTCTATGGGCCACGTGGAGCATCTTCAAGAACAAAAGGTTTTCTTCTATAAATATGACACAACTTCTTATTATGAAGAACCCCAATTGATGTATAGATATTTCCATTTTCCTATAGAAAGCGATGGCAGGACTTGAACCGGGATACATTCTTTTGGCAGGGCAAGTAATGAACTTGATGAAACCAATTGTAAATTCCGATGCAATAAAAGAATATGAAAAAGTTGGCAGTTCAAAACTGTATGAGTACAAAAATATGATCTTGCTCTATTTAGACTAAAAAGAACCTAATCTATGTGTATTTTTAATATACCCTACTAGAATCAAATGAAATGTAAAATAAAATGTACTTGGTGATGTTCTTGACAGTCACATTAAAAGGGTTTTGAAAAACGATCAATGAGTTTTTTTTATTTAATATATGTATGAATTAAATGGCTGCAATATTCAATCCAAAAAAGTAAAAAAATGTAAAAGTATATACCAGGAAGCAATAAGACATGAGGAACCGGTAAATATAAAAAGAGATATGGTAAAGTTTATCTATTTGACCCTGTGATTCATCTACTATTTAGTCTCATTTTTTTAATGGTTTTCTTCCTTTACTATTGTTTTAGTTAGATTGCTTTTGGGACAGATGTCAAGTGGTACGTTCCCTGTTAGGGAAAATTGAGAGTATTTTGGTTGAGGACAACATCTTTGTTCTCTCGGAGTTATCCCATATTTATTTGTTATTTCGCAAATTATATTCAATTGTTAAAACTGATCATTTAATTCAAGAACATCTTCAACAAATATGAAAGCAGAAGAAAAAAGTTTATCCACTTTTCTAAGTCTTTTGGATTCTTATAACAGGATGTATCAGAAGGGGCTCATCATATTGAAGGTGAAGCTGAGAAAGGTCATAATGCTGAAACTGAGTTGTCTGCTGGTCATGCCATGGAACAGGTATCAAAATATTCTCAGTGTTCTAATGAATATATGTTTTCGCCCTTGTCAGTTCTACATAAAATTTTCATCTTCTACTGAAGCATGTGGCAGAAGAAGAAGAAGAAGAAGAAGATGATGGTTATGATGATACCAACAAACCAGAAACTGCTGATTATTCTAAAAGTTACAAGGAAGCTTCTAGTGACGTCGAAAATCAGGTGCTTGTTTAATGATATTATGAATCATTTATATTTTATGATTACTTTTGTTTATTTTCTTGCACAAATGTCTGGAATCTCTTTCATCTTCTGTATCAGAATTTAGCAGAAGCGAAAAGTGACACCTTGCCCGAAGATGGAAGTGGTGATGCCACTGGAAATAATAAGGCAGATTCCAGTCATGTTGGAGAACAGGTAATAGAAAATAAAATTGAATTGCATGAATGATAGCATTACTAATTCTGATCACCCTTTCAGTTAATTTCTTAGTGATCGATGTCAAAGCCAGCAGATTTTAAGCAACAACCATTGTTCAACTAAATGTTTTCCCCTACCAAAGGCCATACCCTGGTCTTGAACCTGGTATCCCATAGCCCAAGCTCAAAGCCAAGCCCATACCACTGGGCCAGGCCTCAATGGCCTCAATGGCCAACTAAATGTGCTATATGTTTGAGCTATTACAATCCTTTGATTAACAAAAATCTACAAGTAGGAACTAAATAAATAAACAAATACAATAAGTTTGGAAGATTCCTATTGGCTACCATTAGTAAGGGGCTTACAATTAAATAATATTTTCTATTCTGTTTCATATTGTTGGAATAGTTCCAACATGCATGATAATTTAATGTGCTTTTACAACTTTATTCTGGTTCAAAGCAAGGATGCACCATTCATACGATATTTTTCTGTCAGTAGGGCTATAAACAGGTTTAATGTGGATCAGATGTTAGTTTATTTACATACACTTATCCACTTGTGCAACAGACAAATCATGGTTATGAATATTAAATGAATGCTAAAATTAGTGGCTATATGTCTATGAACACCAGCTACTAGCATACCAGGAAGGTCATATTACACTCATATAGGTAATACCATGCATGTAGAATGCAGTAATCAGTTATATGTATTGTTTAAGGCAAGGTGTATACTTACAATTTTGCATGTATAGACACTAATATTATTTTATTTACATATTATGAGTTGTAGTGAATATGGACAGGAAGATTGCATTCTAAACTCTGAAACAGATCACAATTCCTGATCTCTATAAAAGGAATATCTATGTCAATCAATTATCTGGCCACTTCAGATATGCATATGTATCCATAATTCATATACAGTCCAATGCAATTCGTTTTTTGTTTGTTTCTAGGGCCTTAGCTGCACGTGATACATAAAAATCAACCTTCCTGGTTGCCTCCTCTAAGCCTTTCCCCATCATTATGGAGCCTGACATTGTGCACGACTTTAATGTGGCAAGGCTTAATGGAAAGAAGTATTTTGCAACTGGCTCTCAACCAAACATCAACTCTCTAATTTGGCACCAAATTCGTGGCCACTAAAGTTGCGGACAAGTGAGGGCTTGCTATGGATCTAGAAGATCAGTCATTGGGTACGAAAACCTAACTTGTTGGTGCAACATAAGCTTGTGCAGCTAACCAAGGATTGGTCCCACAGAATTTTCCTAGAATATAACACAGTTCTTCCAAAAAACATTGATCTCATTGCAATAAACAACTGATACTGTTTGGCATAGATGAGCAATAGTTCTTTAATGCATGTATCATAAATGATGTAGGAAGGTTTTGTTATGTGCTTCTCAAATACCTTCTGCGGAACCTACCTAGTGGTAGAACACTTTCATGAGATACAATCTTAGTTGATCAACTGCAGACGAGATGCTATATGTCAAACTCATTATGGGGGATATCACTGGGAGTTATAAAGGGGCTTGTTTGGAGGATACAAATATTCTAAGATCCATCTACACCAGCATCACCTAAGCCTGTCCCCTTAAAGGTGGGATCTGCTGGTCAGGAAAATTTATCATCGAGGAGACTCCGTGAAATGTTTGACAAATAACCTAAGGTCAACACTTAAGATGGTGCAGAACTCCTGCTGAAGAAGTCATAGACAAAGATGGACATGCCGTATAACCTGATAGGACAACTAGTGTTAGCGTCTAGTAAACTCTTTTGCATTAGTTTATGCATCCTAAGCACAAGGAACCAAAAATTTGAGAGTTGACATCAAGTTGGCAAGCTGGTGGTAAAAGTTAGTCAAACCATTTGGAGCCTTCTTAGTATGGAGTTGTGCTCTATAGTTGATCCCATTTGATTAAAGTTTTTGTTAAAATATAAATATCTCAACCCTCACCTTAACTTCAGGTACAGTGGCAGAGATTTTAATATGGTATCAGAGCAACCCACGTTCAATTCCCATCAGATGCGTATTAAAAAGCAGATTTAAAACAAAAAACATCGTTACCGCGAAAACCCCAGGTTTCGGCCCATAAAAAGGACGCTCAACCTACTGGGACGTGTTAAAATATAAATATCTCAACCCTCATTGGAGTTTTGGTGCAGTGATAGGAACTTTAATAGTTTTAATATGTTGAAAAAGTTCAGAAGATTTGTGATAACAAGCTCATGCTTTTATGATGGCAATGACAGTGATAAGCTCTTGGAACCCTCCAAAATCTCAGGCATGGTATATGCCAAAGAGCCAAAAAAAACACATTCTCGAACATGATAACCTAGCTTCAGACTGATGAGCTATATAAAGTTCACCTAAAGTGGAACATCTTTTGGGCCCTTTATTAAAATGGATATTTTTTTCTTTGATGAAATGTCAAAACATTATTACCCAATCATTTAAACATGACTTTCTATAAGTGTTAATTTTGATGAGTTGATAAAAGCAAAGTTGTTTATGAGCTAATAGTCCATTTACACAAGCGAGGTACCATGAGATGAAAATACAGTCAATCCTGAGCTCAGAATTGACTAGTACGGACCTAGCTATTTTTTCCCTCCCACAAGCACTTTTTTTTTTAATGAGCAGTGAGCTTTTCAACATTCTATAAAGGAAAAACCGCGTTTATAAATGAACATCTTAATTCACTTTGTATCCACATAGAAGCAAATACAAATAGTAATAATCAGTATCCCACTCCATCTAATATTCATCTCATTAATATCAAACTGCACTTTGTTAGGTGGGCATGACCTATTTAGGCCTTGAGAGTATTAAAACCACTCCCATATATATCAACCGTTAACTAATTACAACCAATACAAGTAAACTAATAGAACTTTTGTCTTTTCAAATCCATCAGGTTTGCTACTTATACTAGGAAGGAATGGAAATGTCCAACAGCATTTTGGTGACTTATTCGCCATGGCCTCTCTTTCTTGTTCTACTCGTGCTTTCACGACTTCTCTCACCCATCTGCGTATATTTACCCATTCATTTAATTAGCTTCTCTCATTCAATACTGCATGTTTAACCCATGATTGATTAGGTTAATGCAAGTGGGGAGGGAGAGAGGTCAGCCTTATGTTGTCCAATACTACATGTTTTAACAAATTCATTGGTTAGGTCTCTGCAACTTTAGAGGGAGGCAGGGGGAGGGGTGGGGGATGGAGCGAGAGAGAGTTACCCTTCCATTTAATTTAGCCTTACATCATCCCATGCTGCATGTTTAACCTATTCATTTGGTTAGGACCGTTAGGTTACATAAATAAAGTATTGAGGGAGACAGAAATGGTAGTGTTGAGGGAGACAGAAATGGTAGGAAGTGCAGGGGCGGTGGGGAGAGCTTGTTCTTCTACAAATTTTTTTAATGTCTTGGTACATGTTATATGTGAATATAATTTTGGATATCATAATTTGAAACATTTTGATCCATCTTTTTCTAGATTAACGAGTAAAATGTATGTGTTTCTAATGAAAATTTAACAGCTGTACGCATATGTTCGTTTTGTATTTTCAAAGCGTCTCATATTGATTTTAATTGTGAATTTGAAGAGTGGACCAATTTGAACTCCAATGTAACTGGAAGCAAATACAGTTTCTCACGTGTCATTTAGATTGTAACAATTTAGTTATTAGTGATTACTGTCCTCCAAACAACACTCCTTTCTCTTTTCCTCGTATTTAAAAAGACACGGTTGAGATGATCATCGAGCTTTGCGCCTTGAGGCATACATATGAGGGAGGCTCTTGAAACCATGGGGCCCACTTCATCATAAATGCACAAGAGAAGCGTACGCTTCACGCCTCATATTGCTCCTGTGTGTTTGATGTGAAGCATGCGGTTCATAGACTAGGTAAAAAGAGCACCTTTGTAAAGCCGTAGGAAATATTTGGTTGGATAAAAATCTAAGGGGTTAAAACTTAAAAAGAAAAGAGAAAAATGCCAAATGTATCTTGAATGTTTGCTAGAGGGATGATTTTCTATAATTACGTCTGCTTATTTTTCTTATTTTTTAATCTTTTTTTAATACTTTTGTAAATTTAAAAATAAGATAATGGAAGATTATAAGGCTGATGCCTGATGTCCTGTCTTACTCCTAACCTCATAAAGGGGGCATAACGTTTTGCTTGCAACTTCTCCTCGTGTACAGAATAAAAATGATACTACATTTTTCTTAAAATTTTCTGTTGACTTGTACCTTTTTTTTGGCACATAGCATCTCGAGTAAAGGTTTTCATAATGTAAGAGAATGTTGATCTTAATGTTAATGTTTCATTCTTGTAGAAGCAAGGAGGTTCTGATGATACTTCAGGATTGTCAAAAGAAGAGTTGGGTCGCCTTGTAGCTTCTCGTTGGACAGGGGAAAATGATGCACATAAGACAGATGAAGCAGTTAATACTGTGAAGGATGAAGTACATAAAGATATTCCCGACAGTGTGAGAGAGGAAGATGATATTGGCTATACTTCAGAAACAGATGATGATAGGCATAAGTATGAGGATGATGATTTCGAAGATGATGTCGATGGGGAATACACAGACGATCATGTAGAGCCTGATGGATCACACAAGCCTGATGAAGAAGACAACGATGAAATTTTAGGTGCGATTCTAGCCTTTCGACATAATCAGTTATTTATTTTCCATGTACTGGTTTAGTTCATCATCTTCATCATCCAAGCCTTCTCCTATCAAAATGGGGTCATATAGAGCACAACTAAAAACTGAGAAGTCTCCATGGAAAATTTGATAAAAAATTATGAGCAGCCGACTTGATGTCAACCCTCTGAGTTTGCGATGAATTCCTAGCCAAGGAAGCTATGCAGGATTGCCTATGAAACTGACTAGGTCAGTTGAAAGGCTGGAAAGTATACCTTCTTCGTCTGTGCAGTTTAAGCTCATGTAGCCAAGGAACATTTCTGCTAGACTAAAAAAAATGAGCACTTAAGATGACAAATTTGTTTATGGACTTACATTTATTTTCCAAGTTATAAACCTAGAGCCAAATGAAAAATATTGCTCTATTTGTGGGTTCATTATGCTGTATACAAATATATGCGGTTCGATTTAATTGATTATTATAGTATGTTTTGACCATATTTGCTATGTGTTTTCCTTATTCAGATTTCCCTGACTCGAGTAGCTCATCATGGTTGGATAAGATTAAGCAAACTGTCCACAATGTTCTCTCATCTTTTAATTTTTTTAAGACTCCTGTGGATCTATCAGGTAAAAAAAAACTTCTGTACTTGCTAGCTAAACCCTGTCAAAGTTGAAGACAGCGGTGACATACTCTCCTTTTTTACTTCTCCAGAGGCTGATCGTGTCAGGAAGGAATATGAGGACTCTAAGTCAAAGCTATCCAAAGTACAATCGAGAATATCCAGTCTGACTGAAAAGCTAAAGCACGATTTCGGTGAGAGTATGATGCTTTTATCCGCGTCATCATGAATATTGTGTTAATTCTTTTATTTGTAGTTCATAAGCATATATTTGGAATCTATAACTTAGTAAACAAGTGAATATCTTGTACTTAGTGTCACTTGGTAACCAAGTGAAAGTTATAAAAAAAAAAAGAGTTTATCCATGCCCCCTCTCTGATGTAGCGGTGAAGGAACCAGGTTCCTTTTTCATGGATGTATCGGCAGATGCTCCTAGGTTATTGATGATACCTCAAATTAGGAGGTTCCTTATTTGTGATACATCCAGCTTGTTTTGTTATTTGTACATCAAGATTAACAGTGCCAGAGTCGTCATCTCCCCCCCCCCCCCCCCCCCCCCACACACACACACACACACACACAAGTATTAGGAGTTAAGAAGGCTGCCTTTATTGATTTTGTTGGTTACAGTAGGAAGATTGCTTTTATGTTATGGGTACATCCACAATATGATAACATATTAACAAAATCAAATATATTATTTTAATTTATTTAATCTGACCTGAACTCAACTCATCTGCAAAGTTCTGGGTATGGGTCAGGGGTATTTTAAATGTAGTTTTCATATTTTTGTTAAGAAAAAATATAATATGATGTTATATACATTTGAAATTTATATTTAACATATTCCTTTTGTGTCATGCCCTAGTTTCAGGACTGCCATGTCGCCAAAGTCTCTATCTTCTATTGCTCTATCTGTATTCCTGCAACCTTGGACATGAAACTAGTGAAATATCTACCATTATATCAACCGTATGAATTCCTGCTTCGTGGATCATTTGGTATGATATTTGTCAACACATCTGAAATAAAAGGAACTTTCTTTTCATATTAAAACCTGGTTGGATTTTGGATCCTGTACATATATACATCACAAACCCATCAACAAACAAAGGGGACAAAAGGAGAAAATTTGATTTAATAATTATATGAACCAAAACAGGGTTGGCTAAGCTCATGTTACTTTCTCCATGATAAGAAGAATAATTGACCAAAGTTCCAGTTGAGAAGAATTATCTTTATAGTCCCATCCAGTGGATGCCTTGGAAAATGGAACACAGAACCTCATATACTACTGCTTACAACTAGTGTCTCCCACACTTGCCATGAATGAATCCAAGAGTACTTTATGCATCTGAATGAATTTGTCAGCAGCGGACTGACTACACATGCTAGTAGTGCATTATCATATTTATCAATAAGAGTAATTGCTACTTATCTGTCCTGTAACTTGAGTCTACAGGAGCATTTCCTTTTATGCTGCATGAAAGTGTTCTCTATATCTTTGATTTCTTATTGCAAGAATTCGGTATGCTTAAGAGACATAAATTTAGTGAGCTCCAATTGATTCTGAAGTTTAATATTTTCTGGCAGGCAAGGAGAAGGAATTTTATTCATTCTATGATCGCTGTTTTGAGAACAAACAGAACAAGTGTGTAACTGCATTATTATTATTATTATTATTTTTATCTTAACTAGATATGCAAAATTCACTTAGATTTGCATCCTAATTATGTCAATTCTTGTTGCCAGGTATGTTTACAAAGTCTGTCCATTTAAACAAGCTTCCCAGGTTGAAGGCCACAGTACAACTCGGTTAGGGTAAGTTCTCATGCCATCTTTTTGCTGAGTAATCTGATGAAGGTTTAGTGGTAGAGAATTATGTGGTCTCGTCTTTCTAATTGGCGAGTTCCATGCTTAAATCTGGGTTAAGTCTAGGACCATAGTTAAGTTTCTTCTATTGAACAAGTATGATGGTCAATAAAGGTACTGGGACCAACCCCCTTCGATTAGGGAAGGGTGGGAAAATGGTATGGAAACGAGGAGACTAAAATTTCTCCTTTCTCTTTCAGCTTCAAACTTCCACTTAATGTGAGGGATATCGTGATTTGTTAGCCACAAGTAATATGTAACTACTAGAAGTAAACCTTATTATGTAAGTACGGAAGGAAAATTTACACGTGTGAGCATGTGCATTATCATCTGCATTTTCTACATGTGCGCAGGATGTATACATGTATGGCTATGTGGTATATGTATCAATATTTTCACTTGGCTTCCTAGTTTGGAGCATAAGCTCTTTGTTGTGACATGATCGGTTTTCTCAGCCTCAGAAAAAGGACATTTATTACTACAACCTTAGCTTGGTAAAAACTTTTAACCTAATTATTGATCAATACCCTCCACACCCCTTTCATCTGTTTCTTCTTTCCCTTACCTTTTCCATCGTTAATAATGCATTTTTACCTGTGAGCATGTCCACAAGGTTGTGCATTTGTGACCATGTGTGAAGGATGTATACAAGTGTATCTGTCAACATGTTAATGTAAACCCCCCAGTCAAGTGAGCCTAAGAAAGGGGACACTTGCTTTTTCTTTACTAGAAACAACCATCTTAGCAATGTAAAAGTTATTAATATAATGCCATTAATATTTTCACAGCTCCTTTCTTCCTGCCCTTTCCAGCTGAAATAATGCCATTTTGCATATAATTCCTTAATAAGTTTGGAGCTATGAGTTTGAAGGAATGTTTTAAACAATATTTGTGGATTTGGGACCGAATTTTGGTTCATATTTGATCAGATATATAACTGAAATTTATGGAAGGGATTAAATGAGTTTAGAAAGTAGGCTAGGGTTAGGGTTCTAATAGTGGGCAAGGTTTTTGTAACAGTGGAGCAGATTTTAGAGAGACTTTCTAGGATTTTGGTGGGAAAAAATGCAAGGAAAGAAAGAAAAGATAAAGAAGATATCACTCCTTCAGGTTAGATTTCACGGCCAATAACCTCACACGTCACAACAACAATGGAGAAAAGCTTCCGTAGTATTCATTAATCAATCAAAGGCAGTACCATCCCATAATTCCAGCCGACAGCCCTACAAGGACCACATGCAAGACCAATCCATTGGAGAATCCTTAATTTAAGAGAGCTTAGGAGGAGTAAAGCCAAAATGATGTGACTAGGTTTTCAAGAGGACCTTTTTGTTGTCCAAAACTGATTTTTTTTTTTTTTTTTGTTTTGTTTTGTTTGTTTGTTTTGTTTTGTTTTTTGTTTTTTGGGTGGGGGGCGGGGGGGGGGGGGGGGGGGGGGGGGGGGGGGGGGGGGGGGGGGGGAGGAAAGGAACAATTAGGAAGAGGTATAACCATAAGACCTCAGCCTTCACATAAAAATCTGTCCAATCATATCATTCACAAATTCTTATATCAAATTCAGCCTTTATTTAGGCTATCATATAGTAAAACTCTTCGGATACCACAATAGATTTTTAATGAAGTTAGTATAACATCCGTTCATATCTACAACTGAATTTAGTTTTTGCTCACTAATTAAAAACCCTAAATAGTAAACTGATATCTAGAAGGTGCTAATTTGTATTATCTTTCTTTGTTAGGAAAACAAAGGTAGTTTATATCTTCATCTTGTAGCAAGTCTTTTGATAATCAGTAAAGGGTTTAGTTTAGTTTGAGACCTTTAAGTAACTTCTGGCTAAAATAAATAAAGGACAAGAACTGGTTTTCCTTATTGGTAAAGATTTTGAAGTATTGCCATAGCCTGAAATGTTACTAATTATTATCAATATTAGGTTGAAATCTCTAATTACTTAAATAACTAGTGAAAGAGAAAGGAGAGGTAAAAATTCAAGAACAAGTGGGCATGACAAATAGGATCCGAGACTTCAACACAGAAACTAAATTTCTATACCCATAAGAAACTCAGTCCTCAGTCCCAACAAGTAGTGGCTTCATGCACTGTAGTGCTCATCGCTTTTATTTCTGTCATCAGGAACTGGGAGAAATTTGATGAATCTTACAGAGTTATGCAGTTCTCCAACGGAGATAAGTGCTGGAATGGTCCTGATAGGAGTCTAAAGGTAAGCACGGGTTGGTATTAAGCTTTTAAGCAACATTTTATTGGAAACGTGAACCTCACCGCTCAATTCGTGTTTTACAGGTTAGACTTCGGTGTGGGTTGACAAATGAACTCACTGATGTTGATGAACCAAGCCGATGCGAGTAAGAAGAGTTCCTTCTCCTTGATCGAAACCATTCTTCTCATTTTACTTCTCTCTCTAATATGTAATACTTTATGCATTTCAGATATGTGGCTTTGTTGTCAACTCCTGCTCTATGCAGAGAAGAAAAATTGAAGGAACTACAACAAAAACTAGAGCAGATGAACTCAAGGCAATCCGAGAGCCATGATGAGCTTTAAATTCTTCTTTCTCAAAATCATCAGAGAACTGAAGACAATACAGAATGAGCAGCTTCAACCGAAACTACAATATGTATCATCTATTGTCAGAGAGAGATTCAAACGGCATTTGGTGATTGGAGTTTTGACGCAGTCTCGAGAAATTTATTATGTTCCCGAGCTCAAGTCAAAGCTTTTTTTTTTTTTTTTAAACCTCCTTTTTTGTTATCTTGTATACATTCGGCACGCAGAGTGCTGATATTGAGAGTAGGGAAGAACTAGGAGCAGGCGAATCATTATATTTAATTTAGTGAAAGATGATGATAGAACCACTATTACGACGACAAGTGGTGGTTCTTCTATGATGATGATTCCAATTATTAATTTTGGGGGCATCATCTTTTTTTTATCAGACAAGAAAATATTTTGTTCTCTTCTTTTTCTGAATGAAAACAGTATAATTGGGGGCATATGTGGTGGGTTGTATGAGAAGCCAGAGAAGCTAAAAGAATGAACTTGGAATGATCCTCATCTTGCCCATCCAATGAAAGACCTATGTGTATATCTATTACATATAATAACAATGAAAAGAGAGAGATTCTAAAGGTGGTGTTATTCCTACAGCAATTATTTGCCACCATGAAATTGGCACAGATGATAAGACTTAGATCTCACGCAGTTGTTGCTCTGCATTGCTCCCTCCCTTCAAAGAATGTGATGATGTCAGGAATAAATCTCTAATGGGGGTTGAGTAGACTCATTCATTATTAAAAGGCCAAAAGAGACCATCTCTTTTCTCTTCTCTCTGTGTAGAAAGGGAAACTCTCTGTGTAGAAAGGGAAAGGCTTTGGCAATTTTGGACTTAGAAATTGAATGGTTTGTGTCCTCAATCAACCTCCTAATCTTAGAACAAGCTAAGATTTTGTTCACTATAATTACACAAATATAATGGACAGAGTGGAGAATTATGCAATAGGAGTGAGTAAAATCTCCACTATGTGTGCATATATCACGCATGCCCTTTAATTTGTATATGTGTCACACACACACACACACACACACACACACACACACACTTTAGAGTAAATGGTGAACCCGAAACGGTCCCCTGTGTTTCATTAATTGTAGTGGTCAGTTTCCGACCCTCTCGAGATCATACCACGTGTTCATTTCAGAACTTTCGCGAAGGAGTCTTCGGTTAATGCAGACTCCAAAGGATCGGGCAGTTAGAAGGAAGAGAAATTTGGTTACGAGTATCTCTATCTAAGCCAAATCTTCGCTCGAATTCGACAGTTACAGTTACGAAATAGATCAACCACATCAACAACTGGAAGCACACTACCAGATAAAGATGAACTCTCACTTAACTAATTCAAATTAGGATGTTTTGCTCTAACCGCTTCTGAGATAAGCGGTTAAATGTTTAAACAGAGCTGGACTTTGTAACTTATCCAACAGACACTACTTGTATAAATAATAGATCCCTTCTAACATGAAAATGGACGATCAATTAAGCCCAGAAATCCTAACACACCAAAGAAAACACCATTGTAATCGTCAGCATTGTAGTGAAACCTCTCTCTCTGTGTGGTTTTCCCCTTTCGGGTTTTCACGTAAGTTTCTGTGTTTGTGTTGGTTTTTCTGAGATTTGCTTGATCCATCTCCATAATTTCAGTGCGGGGATAGATTCCAAAGGAGATTACTCACACTATTTCGTGCTTTCATTATGATTTTTGAGTCTACACTCTTAAGTTCTCCCCATCCAATACCCTAACCCTTTCATAAAATACCCTTGCATAACAATCATGGTGCACAAGAATGCGACCCGCCATGACGCCAAAGCTCCTGGCGAAATTGATCTATCGGTCCTCTCCCGTGGGCAACTTGTCCAAATTGTGATCAACCTGCGATGACGAGACGAACAGCGGGCCAAGGCACATTGCGAGCAAGAATTAGTCTCCATCCATCGCGATATCGCAGAATGCGAGCGAGAGACAGTAACGCGGGCCAACCATCACAGCCTATACGGGTCTTACCCTGACGGCGACCTTTTAGGGAGCCTCCTAAAAGATGGGGGGCCCGCCCACGTTGGCTGCTCGGAGCCAGATATAATGAGATATACCTTGATGGCCGCTCGAGCAGGTCAACAGCCTATACAGGTCTTCACCCTGATAGCTACCCCTCGGGGAGCCCCTGAAAGACGGGAACTCACCCACAATGACTGCTCATAGTCAGCCTATATGGGTCTTCACCCTGACAACCACCCGAGTGAGTCAACAGCCTATACGGGTCCTATCCCTAATGGCTACAAGGGGAAAAAAAGCCTATACGGGTTCTATCCTGGCGGCTATCCCTTAGGAAGCCCTCTGAAAGATGGGAACTCTCCCACAATGACTGCTCAGAGTCAGCCTATATGGATCTTCACCCTGACAATCTTCACCCTGACAGCCACCCGAGTGAGTCAACGACCTATACGGGTCCTAATCCTGATGGCTATAAGAGAAAATAGCTTATACAGGCCCTACCCTGACGGCTATCCCTTAGAAAGCCCCAGAAAGACAGAACTTGCCCACAATGACTGCTCAGAGTTAGCCTGGAAGGGTCTTCACCCTGACGGCCACACAAGCGAGTCAACAGCCTATACGGGTCCTACCCTGACGGCTATAAGGAAAAATAGTTTATACGGGTCCTACCCTGAAGGCTATCCCACGGGGAGCCCCTTGAAAGACGGAGACTCTCCCACAATGACTGCTTAGAGTCAGCCTATATGAGTTTCACCCTGACGGCCACCCGAGTGAGTCAACATCTTATACGGGTCCTACCCTGACTGCTACAAGGGAAAAATAACCTATACGAGTCCTACCCTGACAACTATCCCTCGAAGTCCCCCAAAAAACAAAGATCCAAGGCGTCACACAGGAGCATCAAGAACAATGATTCAACGCCCAAAGAAAATGAAGTACACATATCCTTATTACATCAGTTCTTACAAAAAGAGGGATAAGTTCATTTAGCTCTGCTTACTACCACTGCCTTGGTCCTCCGACCATCCTCGAGATTCTTGTGCTAGCCGCTGGAGCTTTTAGCGTAATCAGCCGACCTCCCCTACTTGCGACCCGAACCCTGAGCCGGGAACTAGGTCTCTTGGAGTCGCGGCTCGTATTTCCAAGCCATCCTCCGACGCTTTCCACCCGGCCGCTTGAGCTAAGGATTATAACTTGAGAGTGCAGCGTCTATGCCTCCTCAAGCAGCACCCCATGAGCTCTCCAGAGCTGATCGTAATGCTCCAATTGACGTGAAGCCTCGGCTCTCAACTCCTCCACATCCTTCTCACGATTCTCTAAGTTATTCTTCAACACTCGGGCTTCTTGCTTGAGCGCCAGCTTCGCGAAGTGCCTCTTATCGATCTATTACCGAAACGAAGAGATCGCCAACTGGGACGAAGCAACCTTTTTCTGAAGGTCAGACACCTCTTTTCACCCCTTTTGCAACTCTTCAAGCCTACCCTGGAGCCTTACTTCGAGGTCTGTCTTCTCTTGTCTCAATTTAGCTGTTGCCTCTAGCAATTTGCCCTTGCTGGAACACTCCTCCGATCTTGTTTTTGAGATCTTCCACCGTCACATTGTGGGAGATGATCTCGTGATCCAGCTGGCAAGTCAGGAGATCAAGCAATTCGAGATCTATATGGCGAGAAGCCCAGGTATCATCCAAAATGAACTCGCAGCAACCTTCTTATGCTAGGCATTCAGAAAGTCTAGTAACGACCTAGGCTCACATCCAGTTCTACTTCCACCCCTCATCTCTCCCTTAGGGTCAAAACCTTTAGCCTCCTCGGAGAGCCTCACTCCGGAAGAGCCAGCCCTATCGGAGTTTATGCAGGCAAGGGACATCCGTAGCTCCCAAAGGTCCCCTCTCTAATCATAACCCTCCAAGCCTACGGAGCTGCCAAGTCGGAAGCTAAACGAGAAGGGTCCACCAAGCTGGCATCCACAACGGCTTTGAAATACAATGGAAGCAAGACATTCAAAAAGAGGGTGAAAGCTGAAGATTTAATTATTCCGTTCAAAAGGTTTACATTTAGTTGTTACAAGCGGCAAAAAAAAACGACAAGGCAAACTCTCAAGCACTCACTTTGCCTTTGTGAGATGCCTCGAAAGGGGAGTCGAAAGCCCAGCATCTTCGGGGGTAGCTGGAGCCACACGCCCAGTGGCGGGAGCAGTTGACGGAGGGCTCACTGCCAAAGGCGCAGCAATGCTGGATGGAACACTCAGAGAGGTCTCAGCTACGGTAGCTGGGGCAACACTGCTTTTAGGAGGTTCTGGCCTTGACTCCCGAGGAAAGCTCTAATTTCAAGCAGGTATCTCAGGAACTCACATCATTTTCCGTCTTCATACCCATCTTTATATTTCTTAAATTTAAATATCTTCATCGCCCGTTGACAATGATCTATCGCCACCTACTCATGCACTTTCGTCTCATCCTCGGCAGCCAGTGCTCAATTCAAATCATCCTCGAGGGATGCCTTTGCCTCTTCGAAGGTAGCCCTCTCTGACCCAGGGTAGCCTCTGCCCCTGGCACGCTGACGCATCTCCTCAAGCTCTCGTCGAGCCGTCTGCAGTGTGAACTCTTTTTGTTGCAACTCAGAGCCCCTCTTATACATCTCTGAGCCCTTCTTCTCCAGCTCCCCCTAAGCCACCCCAGCTCCTTCTCTTGACTTGAATGGACCACTGCTTTGCGGTCCAAATCTGCTTGGAACTGACTAATCTGCGCAGTCTTCGCTTCCCTCGTGGCATTCAACTTTTCCACCTCTCGGTGCAGCTCATCAATTTTGCCTTCCTTCTCCCTCAGGGCCTCATGATGGTCGTCCAGCAGCTCAAAAATAAGCATAACAATCTGAGGTCAAAGCATGAGTCAGAGGGCAAAAAAATTCAAGTTAAAGATAAAGGCAACGTGATGCTTACCCGGAAGACCTCATTTTTCAGGTGCCGCCTCCGATCCTTCAAGGGCAGGGCCATGATTTCCTCAAGCTCTCCAAGGAAGTCATCATACTCGAGAGTAACTTCAACATCTCTCCTTTAGAGATACAACCCGAATGAAGGGTTCTCGGTGGGCCTCTCTAACATCAGCTCCGGAGACTCAATAGCAGCTTACGAAGGACCGGCATTGCCGACAACCCTCTCATAGTCTCCCGATGGCGAGGCTTCAGTACCCTCCGCCGCCTTGGACCTTGATGAGGACTTAGGCTCACCGAGGCTCACCCATAGCCAGAGTAAGGGGCGTTGTTCCCTCCACTTCATCGTCAGAGGGTAACTCTCTGGCAGTGGGGGGCACCCCCATAATCCCCTCAGGAACCTCAGAGACAAGAGAAGGTGCTCGAGCCCCAAAGTCTACTGGCTTATGGCGCCTTACCCGAGTATCTCCAGCCTTGGAGGGCTGCCCTGAAGCGGCGGTCGAACAGACAGGCACGTCCACCATCAACTCTGCCATCTCTTTCTCATCAGACTCATCGAAGTCGAGCCTAATTCTCTTCTGCAAAAGAGAAATAAGTATCAAAAATCAACCCATCAAACCGAAAGCCAAAAGAAGCGGAAATTTATATCGGGGCGCAAAAATTGAGTTAGGGTCCTCTTCTCTTTGGTAGGAACCATCCGACTTGGACCCTTGACTTCTCAAGGTCAACAGCTGGTGAGATCTTCTCCAAAGCGGGGGACCCCGCTCAGTGGCAGGCTGGTTCTTACCCGAAGTAGGCACCTTAGGGAGAATTGGGGGCACATGAGGACAGTTGGGGTCTAATAGCTAACTCTAGTTGTGGTAATCCCGGTCGATGGCTGTCAGCTTCTGTAACTTTGCCTCGATATCAACAGTAAGCAAGGCCCTTCCGTGAGGGACGAAGACCAATTCCAAATGACTCCACGCTTATCCTCTGATTTGGCTTCCCACGGACCAGCCAATCGGACAACGGTATCTCACATGTCATGGTCACTGTCAATCATATTGACGATAATCTTATCAACTCCGCTCTGGGGAACGAAGAAGCGCGCATCTTAAGGGGTCCTCCTTAGCACGTATGCAGCGCGGAAGACCTCATGTTGACACACCTTGGGAGCGAATAAAGCATAGAGGGCCTCAAATTCTAGTACTGTACGCCAGGCCACTGCTGATAACTGAGAGGGGGTGACCCTGTAAAAGGTCAGAACACTGCGCAGGAACTTTGACATCTACAGCCTCAACCCAGTGCCAGGACCTGGGGATGCATATATACACCATTATTAGGCGGAGCGTGAGAAATGTCAACACCATGGGGGCAAAACTCGACTTTAATCTCTGAGTTCAAGCAAAAGCCATACTTCGCTAGATACTTATCCACCTCTTCCTGATTAGGGAGCCAGGAGGTTTTTGGATCGAAGTCCATCTCGATCCTGGTATGATAGGAAGCTCTCTTCCCCTTCTCCTCCACCACGGGCTTTCCTTGCCCATATCGCTGGACGAACTAAACTTATCTCCTTTCTTCATCGCAACAGAAATGAGGAAAAGGGTTGAGATCTGAGAAACAGAGGAGATCTAAAGAAGGCAAGAAAGAAGAAGAAGACGCAGAGATTTAGGAAAAATGCTCAAGGCTTTAGAGTTTTGGTTTTAAACCCTAGGGGAATGAGCAGTTGCTCGATCAAGACCCTACACGTTTTATGACAGATCAGATCAAAATCGTTACTTCAGATAGGCAATACCCATCTCGAGCACCGCGTCGCACAAAAGTGACGGTAATTTGATCGATGCTGCGGTGTATGGGACACACATTTAAGGCTCTGCCAGCTTGTAGAACCACGCACGCCACTAAAAGACAAGAACTGAAGCGACAATGATTAAACCAAGCCCAGAGTTTCCTTCTCTATCTGCTCCCCTCTCTATCTCTCAGAGTTCCCGGGAACTTATAACTCTCGAAGGAAAGTCCCCGACCTCCTCCAAAGAGAGGAAAGCATAGGGGGCATCTGTAGTGGTAAGTTTTTGACCCTCTCGAGATCAAGCCACATGTTCATCTAGTACCAGATAGGCGCGCGCCACGTGGCCGCTTCCAGGACTTCCTCGCAGGAGTCTTCAGTCAATTCAAACTCCAAATGGATTGGGTAGTTAGAAGAAAGAGATAAATTTGGCTACGAGTATCTCTATCTCTAAATTAAGTCTTCACTCGAATTTGGCAGTTACAGTTCGGAAATAGATCAATCACATCAACAGTTAGACGCAGACTACCAGATAAAGATGAACTCCCACTCAGCCAATTCAAAGAAAGTATTTAGCTCTAACCACCTCTGAGATAAGCGGTTAAATGTTTACTCAGAGCTGGACTTTGCAACTTTATCCAATAGACACTACTTGTATAAATAGTAGATTCCTTCCAACGTGGAAATGAATGATCAATTGAGCTCAGAAACCCTAGTACACCATAGAAACATCATTGTAATCGTCAGCATTATAGTGAAACCCCTCTCTCTCTCTCTCCGTGATTTTTTCCTTTTGGGTATTCACATAAGTCCCTGTGTTTGTGTTGGTTTTTCTGAAATTTGCTTGATTCATCTCCATAATTTCAGTGCGTATTGGAAATTACCCACGCCATTAATAAATAGTTAATGAAAACAATCCTGACAATACAACTGAAAGATATAAGGTCCTCTCGAGCTAAAGAACTTCACAACACCCGCATGTGAAAGAAGACAATAGATACAAAAGTGAAATCGCCTAGAGGGGGGGTGAATAGGTGACTAGCTAATCTAATGATGAATTAATGCGGAATTAAAACTATTTATGCAAACTAAAAACTATTAAGCTAAACACACAAGGTATAACCAAAGAGTGTAGCCGAATTCCCGGTGAAGGGCTCTGAACTAACTCTTCAAGATTCCTCTAGATAAGAGTTGAGGTGCCGCTATGGCTCTCTTGGTTGAATACAAGTGTGAGCAAGCAATCCCCAAGCATATATCAATTTAAGCACAAGTATATCAAGCAAGTAATGAATATGAACAATAAGAGCATGCAAGATATAAACACAAGTGAGAGATAGAGAGAGCAATCGCAAACACGGGAGATTTATTTCGTGGTTCGAGCACCCTTGCTCTACGTCCCCGCCTTCAACACTATGAAGGATTTTCACTATAAACGATCTCACCGGATCCCTCGGTGCCGCAACACCTATAACGAGTTCACACTAGAACTCCTTGGACTCACTACTCCCTCTTTTATTCCCGCAAGAACTACATACCGCAAGCACACTAGCTTGCCGAGGCCGCACCTCTACACCGAGCTCTCACTAGAACTCGAAATAACACGAACCCGCAAGTTCGCCTCCTCAAATATAAGAATGAATACTTGGTGATCTAAACACTTTGATCACCTAAAACTCTCTCACAATAAAGATCCTTGTAGGATTGATGTAGCAATGGATAGCTCAAGTATTTGTGAGAAAAACTTGGATAGAACTTGTGGTGAAAAACTCAAGAAATCTCTTTTTCAAAACACTCTTGAAAAACTCTCCTTTTGAAATGGAAGTATTTGGCTCTAAAATAAGTGAAGATAAACACTTAGAAGTGCAGAAAAAACTGTCTTGATAATTCACTTAAAATCTTATTAAAAACGGTCCATGGGAGGCCCAATTTATAGGCTCCCAAAATATGGCCGTTGGAAGCCAACTCAGCAGGTCTGCTTGCTGTCGGTGGACCGCCCGGTCGATCGCCAACGGTCGGATTTTCGACCGTTGGGAAAAGCGGTCGACCGGCCGGTCGACTGTAAACTGGCAAATGACCTAGCGGTCGACCGCCCGGTCGACCGGGGCCATTTATAGAGAGCAGAGACTCTCTGTCGGTCGACCGTGCGATCGACCGGCCCTTGCTGTGCACATTTGTGTACATCGGTCGACCGACTTCTGGCGCGGTCGACCGTCCGGTCGACCGGCAGAAGGCCAGTCCAACAATTTTAGGGATTAAAAACTCTGTCTTTTTCCTTCAATAAAATCTCATAAATTCTACAAAAATAAGTTCATTGATATACTTTAATATACAAACATGTTTGATTAAAAATCAAAAAATATTACAAATATTTTGAACTATTTATGTAATATAGAAGTTTTGCCTTAAACAAAATCTGTATTTTTCAAAAAACTATCTCCAAATTGAAAAACGATTTTTCAAAACTTCTCCATATATAAAAATAAGATATTTTAAACACTTTTGAAACTTAGTGTGTATGGATATGATCCACTACACATATATGATGAAATATCTATGTTTTTGACGATAATCTCTAAAATAAGTTTTAATAAAACACATGTATATTTTGAATCTTAAAAACCAAACCGGTATTTTTCAAAACGAAAACTCTTTTATAAAAACATATCTAAATCTTGTGTGTGAGTGTATATGAACTTGAGCAATCCACCAACTAATCTATCCTTTACATTTTATCTAAAAATAAAATATTGACACTTACAAACATGACACAAGTCTTCTTGGAAATCTTCTCTTGAAGGTCTTCTTCTCCTTCTTGACTTGATCCAAACCTTGATCCAATGAGCTAGACTCCTCTTGAGTACTTGATGCAATCTTGATGCGCGAGCTTTTGAATCAACACATGCTAGCTCCAAAACTTTGACTTTAAATCCTTTGTTGAAGCTAAACACCAACTAAGATCTTAATCTAATATCTGATACTAATTAACACAAGATCATTAGTACTATAACTACATGAGTAATCATCATCAAAACTAGAGCGATGGGCCTTTGGGCCAACAATCTCTCCCTTTTTGATGATGACAAAACTCATGGAGTTATATATGCATGGATTAAAGTTAAGCTTCATAAAAGCTCCCCCTTAATTCATGCATAACAATAAACAAATAGATATTCAATGAAGTGCATAAAGCTAAACAAATATATATGAATAAGCAAGGTGAGAGAAACATGCATAAATCAGAAATTCTTCTCCTCAAAAACCTTCTCCCCCTTTTTGTATAAACTTTCAAAATCCTTCTCCTCTTTTTGTATAAACATAAAATATAGAACATGCATGAACTCAATATATGCATAAACTCAATTTCTAAATACGCATATATAAACTCAAAATCATTCTCCCCCTTTTTGTCAATCATCAACAAAGGGGTGAAAAATAAATCAACAATAAAGATATATATGCGATATACATTCATGAAGAGGAAGACGTTAAGTTAGCTCCCCTGCATACATGCATTACATGAAGAAGGGATGATAAAACCCTAACTCACATAAAGTATAATAGACAATGCATAAGTGAAGATGTTAAGCTCCCCCTACACACGTGTACCACATAAAGAAGAGATGTTAAGCTCCTCAATATAAGATACACTCAACATGAATCTATATATAGAAGAGATGTTAAGCTCCCCTTGCATATAGGCAATACATATCAAAATATTTTTAAAAAACTTTAAACACAAATTTTGAATTTTTCTTAAATTAACAAATCAAATTTTGAGATATCACTTGTAAGTAAACAAAATTTTAAGATATCACAAGATATTGATACCTATTTAAATTAAAAATTTTGATACCAAATGAAATTGAAACATTTATAAATTTTGATATCAATGAAAATAAAATAATTTATATTTTGATACCAATTGAAATATATGGTAAATTTTGATACCAAATAAAAGGTACAACATTTTTGATACCAATTTTTGATACCAATAGAAATAAAAGGTAAAACATTTTTGATGCCAATTGAAATCTATTGATACCAATTGAAATCGATACCCAATTGAAATTGAAACATATTGATACCAATTGAAGTATATTGTAAATTTTGATATCAATTAAAAAGTAAAATATGAAGTATATTTGATATCAATTGAAATACCAATTGAAAATAATGCACAAGCTCATTAAAATACCAATTGAGATACCAATTGAAATCAAGATTTAAGTCAAGTTTAGTATAAACATAATTTGTGCTTTAAACATGTACGAATATTGTAAATCAAGCACAATCAAATCATATATATGTATGAAAATGAAAATACCAAATAAAATTGATATTAATTTAAATTTGAAGCATACATTTATAAGAAAACATATATGAGTATACAAAAATAGAATTTTATGAAGTTCATGTGTATAACTCATACCAATCCACCTTATTCATGCACATGATAAAAAGATTTTCAATAAGGCTCACAAGGCATGGTCGCCCATCCATCCGCCCTTAAAGGGTTGGTAGGGATTTCAAAAATAAGAGTTTGAAAATATTTTGCATAATTTAAAAACTCTACCAATTGAAGAATAAATAACTAGCTTAAATTAATTTTTGAAAAACTAGTTAAAGATCCTTCAAACATGAAAGCAAAACATATATATCTCATGAATTATACTAAATACACAAAAGTTGACACTCGAAATCTATAAAGCTCAAAAATGTGCTCATGAAACAAAATCATGAGTAAATAAAAATAATGTGAGTGTACAAAGGTTATGTGATTAGCATAATCAAGAAAAATAGTCAATGAGGCTTAAAACAAACAAAAAAATATGTAGATTATAAAAAATTATTTTTCATTTAAAATAAACTTCAAGGTATGTGTATGTTTTATCCAAAATTAACAATATACATACATATCCCAAACATAAAAGAGTCTATGATATAATTTGCATGAAGGCGAGAGACTCAATGGCATACATGTATATTTATTAGTTTTAGACAAGAATAATATATACATGAAGCAAAACATGCATAAGAATAGGGAAAACAAGTTAAAATGTACGAATCATCAAAACTAGGCTATACATGTACATGTAATGAGTACAAATGAGCAGTGAAGTACAAACAAATAAGAATCAAATGTTGCTCACTACTTGTACAAATATAGACACAAGTTTTAATGAAAGCTACATCTAAACAAGCATTCACCTCATGAAGCATAACATCAAACATGCTAAAAAATATTATCTATGTAAAAGCATATAAACTAAATAGGAGTTTAGAGATAGTTACCAAACCGTATGAACTATTCTCTAAGTCTCCAAAACATGGTGGTCCTCCCACCAATCATCCTTGATAGTGATGCATCAATTTGTTTGTCCGTCTAGCCCATGCATCACCACCAAGGCACCATTCCTCTCACGTCATGTGAGAGCCCACACCTACATCAAACACAAGAGGTGGGGATTTGGTACCCATTTTCTTTTCAGTCCACGGGGGTTAGCATTTTTCGGAACCCAAACATTTTTATTAGCAAAATTTATAGGATTTACTTTATCATACCAAAACTTTGCTAAATGGCCTTTGCGGTCGCAAGTGTGATCATGATGTGCAAAGTGTGCATATCTGTGCCATGGGCGATGTGCATATACATGTGGAGCTTGTTTCTTTTGAAATGAGGTTTCCAATCTATTATGTTTAAATGCACAATTGCTCAAAGTTGAGCTCAAATAATTTATTCTATTTTTCAAAAATTGAATCTCATTTTGATCAATGGTAGCATGAAAAGCATGGTGAGAATGAGAATCAACACTCCTTTTCTTTTTAGAAATATTTCCTTTCTTCGAAACAAAATTTCTTTTCAAAGAGTTATTTTCTTTCAAAATAATTTCTTTTCTTTTTCCACCAAAGTGATTTTATTTTTCAAAGAATTATTTCCTTCACAAATATCATTTAGCTTAGAGGACAAGGAAGTATTCTCCTTTTTTAACATATCATTTTCTTTAAAAATATTTTTCAATTTATTTTGAAAAGAATCTTTTTCTTTTGAAATAAACTCATATTTATTTTTCAATCTTTTATGGTCTTTTTAAGCACATCATATTTTTCAAGAAGTTGTTGACAAAATGAAGCAATATCATCATATTGTAAGTTCACCTAGAGGGAGGGGGGTGAATAGGTGATGACTAATTGATTAATACACAAAAGTGCATATTTTACATCATAATCCCATGCATATTACAAATAAATATATGATTTTTAATCCTCTTCTCTACATATTTGCAGGTACACACTTAAAGAGAGACAAGCAATTAATCACCTTAATTAGCAATAATTAAGTGATTAATCCATGATTAAAGATAAAGCCAAATTCAAATCCAGATCCAGAAAGATCCGCGCAACAAACGAAGATTCTAGATATGCCACGTGGATAACCACCTAACAAACTGATCCCAACAGAAAGATCTGGATCAACGGCCAAGATCTTGCCGCGATCCGCGGCATGGGCGCGGCAGATCTAGGCCGTTGAGATCCCAGATTTTGTGGCAACAAACTTGATCTCGAAGATTCTCTCTTGGGCCTATAAATACCTCACTTGGACCTGCGTACAAAAAGGGATCAGAGAAGAGAGAGAGAGAGAGATTAGTGTAAAGCTTTGTATTTTGTTAGTTTTTGTTTAGGGTTTGTAGCTCTCTATGATCTTCTCCTCCCTAGATTTCATTGCAAGAGAGAGTTGTATGAGAGAGAGAGCTTGTATCATCAAGGAGTGACAACTTGGAGCTATACAAGGATTGATCCATTCTCTACTTCTCTACTTGAGCTTGATTCTAGTTTGATTTCTTTCCTTACTTGCTTTGTTTACTTTCTTGCAATTTAATTCATGTTTAGCTTTTCTTTTGTAATGATGTGTAGCTAATTCTTTCTCCATGTACTAGCTAACCACTACCTTGCTAACATCTAACTCATGGGTGATTGCTTTACTTCATCTTGCAATTTGTATGGTTTTCTCTTCTCCGATGGGTTCTTTTCATTTCTTGGCAAGTATCTTGTTGTAATTCTCCATATGATTCATGTGTGCCTCACTTGGAGCCTAGTCTTTGAACTAGTGCCTTGATGGAACATGGAGATGGATCACCAATATGCTATTTGTTGTACAACTTCATTATGTCGATTCTTGAATGTTGTATGCCTATTCATTAGCATCCCTTGAGTGTAGCTCTTTTGTTTCCATTATTGAAAGTCTAATTTGTAGGCCGATGACCATCTATGGAGGCTACAAGACAAGTCCAAGAATGAATCCCCATCATCCAAGTGAGAAAGTAATTAAACCAACAAGCAAGACATATCCATGCCAATGAATCAACATGAGGCATGCATCACTATCAAGGAGTTTAGTATGTTTTGGCAAGGTAGTTAAGGTTAGCTAGTCATGGTTTTCTTTCATTCAAGTTTTCTAAAGTTTTCTTTTCTTTTAGTGTGAATACAACAAACCTCTTCTTGATTCTTTTCACTTACCACCATGAACATATCCATACACTCTTTAATTCCTTTCTTTGTGTTTTATTCATTCTTTTAAGCAAGAGAAGAATTCTCGTTTTCCTTTTCTCACGAGTATCGTAACGCTTCTACGCTAGCTCTCCTTGTGGTTCGACTCGGTATAGCTATATGCTATAGCGGAAGATTGGACAAGGTATATCAATTACATATTTGAAATGAACAAGAACCAAAGGTGAACTCTAAACATTGAACCATATCTCTTATACTAGTTCTTGTGCAATAACTTCACGTACCTTGTTTTGACCCAATCAAATTTTTGGCGCCGTTGCCGGGGAGAGCGACGGTATTTTTAAAAGTGAGAAACTAAACGATACTTCTTCTCTGTTGCAGGTACAGGTTGAAGATACAGAAAATCTTGCAGTGCAGAATCATATAAGTGGACCTGGGCCTCTGCTCAAGAAAGCAGAGCCCAGGATCCCTCCAAATTGCCGCGTAGCCGCGGCATTTTGCCGTGGGAACGCGGCAAAGAGGAGTTCACTTCTAACAATTTTTCTGCAGGGATTGCTGCTTTGCAAATTACTTCTGCTGATATATCTGAAATCTTGTATTCTTCACCTGATATTTGCTAATTAACAGTAAAAGATTTGGTGTAAATTGATAAAATTGTTTAGACATCTTGCATTATAGGCACGTGTCTTTCAATTACTTTACATTTACTGTTGAAGAGTGCGGGGGACAAGGTACGTAAGCATTGCATATTGACTAGGACTCACTCTTTGTTTGATTTATCTTACTTGGAGTGAACCTTGTTTGTTTATATATCGTACACTTGCACAATCAATTTTAAGGGCAATACCTGTAAATAAGATAAGGTGGGGAGGTCATTACCCTTTCCTTAGCCCGCAAACCACTATCCCAGCACTCACAATCCAAGCTTGTAAATAAAATTTGATAGACGTTGGCCCTAGGGACATCCGGACTCACTTAGGAGATTATCCTAAGGGGGAAAAGTGTTGAAAATTGACTTCTGTAAAATCAGTGTCTAGGAAAGGGGTTGAGGGCCGAAAGCCCGAAGGTTGCTGGTTACTTAATTAAGGAACGTCTTCGGACGGAAAACCTCCCACCAACCTTACCCTTCCCTGGCTGATTTGCTTATAGTCAGAGTCTACACCAAACCTCCTGTGGACAGTCTATTTAGGAGTCATCTAGGACCAGAAACTCTAGACAAGCTTGGATTGATTTTTTCTTTTGTTGTTTGTTATTTTTCTTTTTCGCTGGTGTGATCGGTGCACGTTGTTTGTGATTGTATATACGATAGTGGTTTTGTGATCCTAATTCTACACTTGCACTTACACATCCACTTCACATCATGACCAACAACGTCTCACTTCAGGATCGATTTTATCCGATTCGCACCTCCATTCCTTCATGCATTCTTCTCCCCGAGCCTAATGGAAATCACTTCGAGCTGAAACCACAATTCATTAGTACACTTCCCCACTTCCTGGTTTAGAGTCTGAGGATGCGTACCTCTTTATTCGTGAGTTTGAAGAGGTATGCCAAATGATGAGAATTTCCCAACTGTCTGAGGATGCTGTTAGGTTACGGTTCATACCGTTTGCACTTAAGGATTTAGCTAAGAAATGGCTTTATAATCTTCCTGTCAGTTCCATATCTTTATGGGAGGATTTTGTTAAAGTCTTTCTTAAGAAATTCTATCCTATCCACAAAACAGCCCTTATGAGAAAGAACATAATGCAATTCAAGCAGGAAATAAATGAACCTTTCTGGAAGTATCTTGAGCGTTTCAAAGACCTTCTTGCCCTGTGTCCCATCACGGCATAGAGAAATGGCGTCTATGCCAGATTATCTATGATGGATTAGATTACCAAACGAAAACACTTTTAGAATCCATGTGCCAAGGGAATTCTTGAAAAAAGATGAACATCAGGGTGGGATCTCTTTGAAACCCTAGCTGAGAAAACCATTCAGTGGGAGTCATGCCCTGATAGACCGACTCCCACCACTTCCAGAACTGGTACACACTCCAAAGAATCCTCTCTAGCTGCAGAAACCAAGATCACACAATTAATGAAGAGGATAGAGTTGCTTGAGTCAAAAGGGAATTCTGTGGTCAACCAGGTCAACCCATTGCCTTTGATTAGACCAGGTTGCACCAACTGTCATGACCTTAGCCATGTTATTGAGGAGTGTCCATTATATCAGCCACAATCATTTCAGGAGAAAATGAATGCAGTATTGACCAGACCCAATCATCATCCATACTCCAGCACTTACAATTCAGGATGGCAGAACCATCCAAATTTTCTATGGAGTCAGTCTGGTCCTGAGCATCATATGCTACCACTTCCATATCCAAACAATGCTCAGTTTCATCCATCCAGTTTCGATCAGAATTCACTGTATGTTCATCCATCTCAAAGTCCACCACAGTCATATCAGTCTTATCAGAATCCTCCACCATATTACCAATCACAATTCCAATCTCCATATCCTCAACATCCACCCCAAAATAATTCCGACATATCTGAGTTGAAACAAATGATAGAAACCTTAACAAAAAACCAGCAGCAGGAGTTGAATGAAATGAAGGTCCAAATTGGGCAATTGGCTGAGAATCAAAGAAATTTGTTCCCAAATCAGCCATTGCTAAATCCCAAAGTTGAAGATTCAGGACCCAGTCACTGTCATGCCATTCATACCCTGAGATCTGGTAAACAAGTTGACAATAAGGTTTCTAGTCCACAATCTCATCCAGTACCAAAGCCTACATCTTATGTCCCAATGCCACCAACTTTTGACAAACCACCTTCTAGTACAGAGCCATCCACATCTCAAGCCAAGGGGAAAGAAAAGGTAGATGAGCAACCTTATAAGCCTAGAGTACCATATCCAAATAGGCTTCTAAATAACAAGTCAAATGCTCACATGGAGAAGATAAAAGAAACATTCAATAAAGTCCAAATCATGTCCCTCTCCTTGATGCCATTCAACAAGTGCCATCATATGCCAAATTTTTGAAGGAAATGTGCACCAAGAAGAGGAAGACCCAAGTTCCTAAAAAAGTCTTCCTTGCATCATCCATTAATGAGTTGCTCACTGGTCCAATTCCTGTTAAGTACAAAGACCCAGGGAGCCCCACCATGTCATGCATCATAGGACAGACTACAATAAATAGGGCACTTCTTGATTTGGGGGCCAGCATTAATCTCTTACCTTTCTCTGTGTACCAACAATTGGGGTTAGGTGATCTCCTCCCGACCCAAATGACCATCCAATTGGCTGATCGCTCTGTTACTAAACCCAAGGGGGTAATTCAAGATGTCCTGGTCAAAGTTGGAGAATTCTTTTATCCTGTTGACTTTGTTGTCCTTGAAACAAAACCAGTGTCAAATTCCAATCAAAGGGCACAAATTCCTGTCATTCTGGGACGACCATTCCTGGCTACTGCAAATGCAATCATTAATTGCCGGAATGGATCAATGAGGTTGACTTTTGGTAACATGACACATGAACACAATGTCTTCCACACACAGCCTCACAAAACAAAAGATCAAACATTTGAGGTTAGCTTCATTAATAACAATTGTGAGGAGGAAAGTGAAGATCCAAAAGATGAGTCACAATCTTGTGATTCTCTTATCCGAGTACCCTTTCAAACGGGGAAAGTTGATTTGGATATTTTCACTTTCAATAAGCCAACTAAGAGTGTATTAGAACCTCCAATTGATATATCTTTTGAAGACTTGTTTGCTGATGAGATCATGTGTTTAGATGAGTCAACTCGGGGTAAGTTAGCTTATTGTCCACTTCCTGATGTTGACTTGAGCTTTGAAGAATTATATGGAGAAGAGTTAAAATTTCTTAAAATTGGAAGTGATGAGATTCTGAGTGAGAGTGGTGATAAGGACTTTGTTTGTGAACGATGTGGTGGAATGAGTGTGAATGATAATAACAATCAATTGAAACTGGAAACACCTAGGGTTAGAATAATTCAGACCGTTTCCCAATGGAGCTCAAGAAAGAGAACACATTGGAACGATGGGAAACGGGCCAGAGGGAAGCGACCAAAAGCCCAGGTGAGAGTTACACTTGTATATTCCTTGTAAATAATTCCTTCCTCTTCCATTTTGTTTCATGCATACATATATCATAATGCATTGAGGACAATGCATGAAATAAGTGTGGGGGAGGGTTTACTAACTTAGAGTTTTTAGAATTTCTTTCTTTTACACTTCTTTTAGAGTTTTTAGATTTTCTTTAATAAATAATAATAATAAAAAAAAAACTTTTTGAAATAAGAGACAAAGTTTTGTTCTATTTTTAGAAAATTAAGATGTATCTTAGAAATTAAGAAAGCCTTAATTATGACATCTTAAACATAGTTAAAGTAATAGATCTTGTTGGAAATTATAGGCTAAGTAAGTAAAATTGGTGAGATATTTTTATCTTGAATTTTTACCTTAGATAATATGCACTTTACACTTACACATTCTTGGGATGGAGACAAAGACCAAAAATGCCATATAAATAAAAAAAAAAAAGAAAAAAAAAATATATATATATATAAATAAAAGATCACTTATTAAGCTGGATAACTATGCCTCAAGAAGCATGGTTACTCACGCCTAACGGTGATCTCACTTATTAAGCTGGATAATTATGCCTCAAGAAGCATGATTATTCACGCCTAACGGTGATAAAAAATAATCCCCTTTAGTTTCGTGGCCTTTTCTACTCGAGACCTTAAACCCGAGGGATGTTTTCTCATCTGGTGCCCTAAGACCGTCTGGTTTGGGAGTCATCGGTTAAAGGCTCGTTACAAGGGTAGACTAGAAAGCCTAAACTAAGGGAAGAAAAAAGCATAAAAAAAATATATATATATATAAATAAATAAATGGCATTATGGTTGGAGTTGAAATCCCAGAAATTTTCACTTACACAGTGTGCATATTATCTAGGTTTTATGAAAGATAAAATATTCAATCCAATTTTGAATTCTTACCTTAATTAAAAGCAAGATCTTGCATGGATACTAAGTTTAAGGAAGAATGATTATAGGTGGACTTATGACCTAGGATCACTTATATTTTTGCAAAAATAGTTCGTAAACATGTCTCTTATTCAAAATGCGTTTTCAAAACACTAACATTTGTCTTCTTTCTTTATGGATTTTGTGGGTGTAATCCGCTGAAAACCCTCAGGAGACAACACTCCTCCTCTAGGGTAACCTAGAGGTTTAACGGCTTGTTGCACATGCTCAGTGCAATCGCGTCACCTGCGAAAGTGGTGTAATAAATTGGTAGTTTAGATTTTTCTTTTCTTTTTCTTTGTTTTTGCTCGGGACGAGCAAAAGAATAAGTGTGGGGGTGTGATTAATACACAAAAGTGCATATTTTACATCATAATTCCCATGCATATTACAAATAAATATATGATTTTTAATCCTCTTCTCTACATATTTGCAGGTACACACTTAAAAGAGAGACAAGCAATTAATCACCTTAATTAGCAATAATTAAGTGATTAATCCATGATTAAAGATAAAGCCAAATTCAAATCCAGATCCAGAAAGATCCGCGCAACAAACGAAGATTCTAGATATGCCACGTGGATAACCACCTAACAAACTGATCCCAACAGAAAGATCTGGATCAACGGCCAAGATCTTGCCGCGATCCGCGGCATGGGCGCGGCAGATCTAGGCCGTTGAGATCCCAGATTTTGTGGCAACAAACTTGATCTCGAAGATTCTCTCTTGGGCCTATAAATACCTCACTTGGACCTGCGTACAAAAAGGGATCAGAGAAGAGAGAGAGATTAGTGTAAAGCTTTGTATTTTGTTAGTTTTTGTTTAGGGTTTGTAGCTCTCTATGATCTTCTCCTCCCTAGATTTCATTGCAAGAGAGAGTTGTATGAGAGAGAGAGCTTGTATCATCAAGGAGTGACAACTTGGAGCTATACAAGGATTGATCCATTCTCTACTTCTCTACTTGAGCTTGATTCTAGTTTGATTTCTTTCCTTACTTGCTTTGTTTACTTTCTTGCAATTTAATTCATGTTTAGCTTTTCTTTTGTAATGATGTGTAGCTAATTCTTTCTCCATGTACTAGCTAACCACTACCTTGCTAACATCTAACTCATGGGTGATTGCTTTACTTCATCTTGCAATTTGTATGGTTTTCTCTTCTCCGATGGGTTTCTTTTCATTTCTTGGCAAGTATCTTGTTGTAATTCTCCATATGATTCATGTGTGCCTCACTTGGAGCCTAGTCTTTGAACTAGTGCCTTGATGGAACATGGAGATGGATCACCAATATGCTATTTGTTGTACAACTTCATTATGTCGATTCTTGAATGTTGTATGCCTATTCATTAGCATCCCTTGAGTGTAGCTCTTTTGTTTCCATTATTGAAAGTCTAATTTGTAGGCCGATGACCATCTATGGAGGCTACAAGACAAGTCCAAGAATGAATCCCCATCATCCAAGTGAGAAAGTAATTAAACCAACAAGCAAGACATATCCATGCCAATGAATCAACATGAGGCATGCATCACTATCAAGGAGTTTAGTATGTTTTGGCAAGGTAGTTAAGGTTAGCTAGTCATGGTTTTCTTTCATTCAAGTTTTCTAAAGTTTTCTTTTCTTTTAGTGTGAATACAACAAACCTCTTCTTGATTTCTTTTCACTTACCACCATGAACATATCCATACACTCTTTAATTCCTTTCTTTGTGTTTATTCATTCTTTTAAGCAAGAGAAGAATTCTCGTTTTCCTTTTCTCACGAGTATCGTAACGCTTCTACGCTAGCTCTCCTTGTGGTTCGACTCGGTATAGCTATATGCTATAGCGGAAGATTGGACAAGGTATATCAATTACATATTTGAAATGAACAAGAACCAAAGGTGAACTCTAAACATTGAACCATATCTCTTATACCTAGTTCTTGTGCAATAACTTCACGTACCTTGTTTTGACCCAATCACTAATCTAATGGTCACTTAATGCCAAATAATGCGGAAGCTAAAAACAATTATGACCTAATTAAATCTTATACACTAAACACCACGTATAACCAAAGAGTGTTGCCGAATTTCCCGTGAAGGGCTCTGGACAAACTCCTCTAGATTCCCCTTGAATGGGTTGAGGTGCCGCGTTGGCTCTCTTGGTTGAATACAAGTGTTAGCAACAATCCTACGCAAGTATATCAATTAAGCACAATGAATATCAAGCATATAAAGATGAGCACAATTTAAGCATGCAAGATATAAAAGAGATAGGAGAGAATGAGCAATCGCAAACACAAGGATATGTTTCGAGGTTCGAGCACACTTGCTCTCTACATCCCCGCCTTCGACACACGAAGGATTTCCACTATGCAAGATCCCAATGGATCTCTCCTCGGTGCCGCAACACCTACAAGCCCTCGGACTCCCTAGTCCCGTACACACGCAAGCTCACTAGCTCGCCGAGGCCGCACCTCAAACCACCGAGTCCGCACCCGAACTCAAACAACGCGGACACACACGTCCGCCTCCTCAAAGGAACAAAGTAGAACTTTGGTGATCACAACTCTTGATCACCTAAAATCCTCTCACAATAACACTCCCTATAGGGTAGATATAGCAATGGAAAGCTCAAGTGTTTGTGTGAGAAAACAAGGATGAAAGCGATGGTGAAAAACTCAAGAAATCTCTTTTAACACACTCTAAATAAAACTCCCTTTAGATTGAAAGTATTAGCTCTCTATTTTATGGAGAAAAACTCTTCTGAAAGAATAGGAAAAACTGGCTCTAAAGGTCTCCAAAATCTTGGCTTAAAACAATGACCAAACCCCCAAATTTATAGGCCAGAAAAATATAGCCGTTGGGGTCTGTCAGGCCTGCCGGTCGACCCGTGCGGTCGACCGCCAACGGTCAGAAATCCGACCGTTGGGAGCCACGGTCGACCGCCCGGGTCGACCGAGCCACTGGAGCAGAGAGTCGAACTCTCTGTCGGTCGACCCGTACGGTCGGCCGAAACTTCCAGAGAGCAGAGCTCTCTGGAGCGGTCGACCCGTACGGTCGGCCGTCCTCCAGTGCACAAAGGCGTGCACGTCTGTGCACGTCGGTCGACCGAGCCGGTCGACCGACTTCAGAGTTAGTCGACTATAAAAGGAAGTAAGTCGACTTATCTGAAGCCTGAAACAGTTTTCTGGGATTAAAAAGTTAGTCTTTTTGGCTCAATAAAATCCCATAAAATACTTAAAATCTACAAAAATAGTTTAACCAATATACTTTGATATACAAACATGCTTGCACAAAATCAAGGCATGTTATAAAAGATTGGACTATTTTTGTAACTTAGAAATATTGGTTCAAATGAAAACTTGTATTTTTCTAAAACTTGTTTTCCAAACTTCTTCATGATACAAAAACAAGATATTATGAATACATTAAAGCATAGTGTGTATGGATATGATCCACTACACAATTATGATGAAATATCTATGTTTTTGGCATTAAGCTCTAAATATGGTTTTGGATAAAAGATATGCATATAAGAATTCTAAAAACCAAACCTGTATTTTTCCAAAATGAAAATCTTTTCTAAACTAAAAAATCTTTTATGAAAACAATTCTATCAAGAGTATGTGTGTATATGTACTTGAGCAATCCACCACTATTCTATCCTTTACATTTTTAACTAAAAACAAACTAAAATCTTATACCTTGACACAAGTCTTCATCTTCTTGAAGTCTTCACTTGAAGGCTTCTCATCTTCTTGACTTGGTCCAAGCTTGATCCAAAAGCTCCTTGGATCACACCGTGCTAGCTCCAAATCTTGACATTGTATCCTTTGCTGAGCTAAGCACCTACTGAGATCTTGATAATGAATCTGTCACTAATTAAACACAAGATCATTAGTAAACATAACTTCATGAGTTGATCATCATCAAAACTAGGGTGATAGGCCTTTGGGCCAACAATCTCCCCCTTTTTGATGATGACAAAACTCATGAAGTTATATATGCATGGATTAAAGTAAAGCTTCAAAGAAGCTCCCCCTTAACTCATGCATAATAAATAAATAATAGATATGACAATGAGGCACATGAATATGTATGCAAGTATGGAGATAAAACATGCAACAAGCATAAATCAAAATCTTTTTTCTCCTATTTGCAATACAAATATATATGCATAAACATAAATCTTATTCAACCATGCATATAACTCTCAAATTCTTCTCCCCCTTTTTGTCAATCATCAACAAAGGGTTCAAAGTAAAATCAAATCAAACAAATCAAACAAATCAATCAATAAAAATTTATATGCGATATACATTCATGAAGAGGAAGACGCTAAGTTAGCTTCCCTACACATATGCATTACATGAAGAAGGGATGACAAGCCCTAACTCACATAACACATATTATGTAATGCATAAGAGGAGATGTGAAGCTCCCCCTACACACGTATATCATATAAAGAAGAGTTGTCAAGCTCCTCAATTTATAATATACTCAACATGAATCCATATGTAAGAGAGATGTTAAGCTCTCCTTGCATATAGGAATTACAAATCAAAAATTTTGAATTTTTCTTTATCAAAACAAAATTTTGAACTTTCTTAATAAAACACATTTTGAGATATCAAATCAACATATATTTTTTTTATTTTGATATCAATTTTGAAAACATATTGCATAAGCTTTAAAAATTATCAATTGAAAGTTGAATTGAAAGTTGAATTAAGCTTAGCATATACATTGTGCGTTAAGTGTGAATCAATTGTAAATCAAGCACAAATAGATCATATATGTATGAAAAGATAATACTAATAGAAATTGATATAATTTGAATTTGAAAGCATTCATACATACAATCAAAATATGAGTATATAAAAATCATATTGATACCAATTGAAAGTATCCAATGATACCAATTGAAGAGTAAGCTTATCATATACTCTACCATATGAAGAATTTGCACTAGTTAATATGAAAATATTTTAAAACTAGTACGGAATCCTTCAAGTAAGGAATAAAGCAAAATGTCAATTAATTTCAATATTCCTTTAAATCATCACACATTTTTTTTTTAAAAAAAAATTTATATTTCAAGATATATGTATGTTTTGACAACACAATAAGTATACATATATATCTTTTAAACACAATTGAGCCATATAAATAGATTTGCATTAAAGGCAAATGACTCAAGAGGTATACATGTATATCTTAAAGTTTGCAAAATACACATATACATGAAATGAAACACATGATCATAAATCAAATCAAAAAGTGGGAATACAAGTTAAAAAATGTATGTATCATCAAACCAAGCAATACAAGCACATTTCATGGTTCAAATAAGCATTCAAGCACAAATATAAATAGATTTATTTGTGGCCCACAATATGTTCAAGTATAAATCCTAGTGTTGATAAAACTAACATTTAAACTAATATTCAATACATGAAGCATCAAATCTTTTAGATCACAAAATATTTTATCCAAATAATTGAAGTAGAGTAGGATCATGTGGAAATCTTTTAAATTAATAGAAGAATAGATAACTAGTTTAAATTGATTTTGAATAACTAGTTAAAGATCCTTCAAAATACATCAAATCATATGTTTTTCATGAATTATACTAAATACATAAAAGTTCAAGCACTCATAGTCCATAAGCTCAAAATTATCTTGAAAAGTAAAAGATGAGTGTTCAAAGGTTATGTAAATGGCATTTTCATGAAAATAGACAATGAAGCTCAATCAAACATGAATCTCATTTTTAGACAAGACATGAAATTTTATTCTCATTAAAACAAATCATGAAAATTTTTATTTTTCATCTTAAAGTAAACTTCAAGGTATATGTATGATTTATCCAATCCTAACAATACACATACATATCCCAAGTATAAAAGAGTCTATTAAATGTATTTGCATGAAAGCAAGAGACTCACGGGTATACATGTATATTTATTAGATTTGAATTAAAAATACATATGCATGAAGTAAAGCATAAAAATAGGCAAAAACATATATAAAAGAGAATCATCAAAACTAGTCTATACATATGCATATAGTGGATACAAATGAGCATGAAGTTCAATCATATATGAATCAATTGTAATTCACTATTTGTACATGTATACATGCAAGTTTTGATAAAATCTACATTTAAACTAGTTCATATCACATGAAGCACAAAACACATAAAACATGAACATACTATGGATATGATAAATGTAAAAAGCATGTACAAAAAAATAGGAGTTTAGAAATTGTTACCAACTTCAAAGCTCCAAATATGGTGGTCATCCCACCAAGCTTCCTTGATAGTGATGCATCCAATGTATGTCCATCAAGTCCATTGTATCCACTACCAAGGCACCAATCCTCTCACGTTTTGTGAGAGCCCTCACCTACATCAAAAGCAAATGGTGGGAGTTTTGGTACCCATATTTTCTTGGGTCCTTTGGGGTTAGTCTTGTTGTAAGGCACCCAAAAATTCTTATTCTTAGCAAAATTAAATAATCTAATCTATCATAACAATATTTTGCTAAATGGCCTTTGCGGCCACAATGTGTACATATGTACACCTTAGTATGCTTATGTGAGTGTGTATGATCATGGTGTGCAACATAAGCATGATGATGTGCATGAATGGATGGAATTTGTTTCTTAGAAAACATAGACTCCAATCTAGTGTGATTGAATGCACAAGTTCAAAGTTGAACTCAAATTATTCATTTTATTTTTCAAAACATTAATCTCACTAGTGGTGGCATGTAAAGCATGGTGAGATATATGATCATTTTTCTTTTTCTTTTTCGAAACAAATTCTTTTTCTTTTTCACAAATCTTTCTTTTTAAAGACTTATTTTCTTGAAAAAAACTTCCTTTTGTTTTTCCACCAAATCAATTTTATCCTTCAAAATAGTGTTCCCTTCACAAAGATCATTCAACTTAGATATGAGGGAAACATTTTCATTTTTCAAAACATTATTTTCTTTTTCTAAGCATGCAATCTTATTTTTAAATGAATCATTTACATTAAGCATGCAATCAAATCCTTTTTCAAATTTTTGTTATCTTTTTCTAAACATGCAATGTTACTTCTAAATGAATCATGTTCTTTATGCATGCAAGCAATGTTCTTTTTCAAATTTTTATTTTTCTTTTTAAGCATGTCATATTTTTCAAGCACAAGATGACATGTATTCATCATCGGATTCGGTAGTTACCTCAAGGGGTCATCCCCTTGGACCATATAGCACGCGTTGGAGGTGTTGCTTCCAACGTCCGAATCGCTCCCCGCATAGTATTGTTCATTTTCGCCAAGGGATCAAGGTATTCCAACTACAAAAGCCAAATCAAGATTAGCAACCCTAGATAAATAAACATCATTTAGGGTAGATCTTAAAGCATGTAGGGCTTTTGTATTAGCCTCACTATTCTTACCATTTAAACAATATGCATTATTAGTAGTGGCAAGATAAACATGGATGCCTAGGGCTTTGAGGTACAAAGACATCTTAACCTTCCAAATTTGGATGTTAAGAATGTCAAAGGTGGGTGGTGACATGAAGTCCATGGTGTGTGTACAAATAATGTGATTAGCCTAAACGTAGGATCTTTAACTCAAGGTTGTTAGACCCAATCAGAGTACCAAGCTCTGATACCAATTGTAAGTTCACCTAGAGGGGGGTGAATAGGTGATGGCTAATCTAATGGTCACTTAATGCCAAATAATGCGGAAGCGAAAACAATTATGACCTGATTAATCTTATACACTAAACACCACGTATAACCAAAGTGTTGCCGAATTCCCAGTGAAGGGCTCTGGACAAACTCCTCTAGATTCCCCTTGAATGGGTTGAGGTGCCGCGTTGGCTCTCTTGGTTGAATACAAGTGTTAGCAACAATCCCTACGCAAGTGACTGAATTTTCCTGCACACAAAATATTATATGTTAGTTTTAAGAATAGATGTGCAAGTCTCAGTTCTAATCCGCGGTAGCAGGGCTATGCGGGTCGTGATCCTCAGGGAGGGACTGCGATGGAAGCGTTAAGCAAGTTTCTCTAAAGTTTTTATTTTTATTAGTTAAGTTAGAAAGGAAGTGGTATTTACAATGGGTGGTAGAAAAGAATATGGAGATGAGTTGTATTTAATCTACAAAAAAGAAAGAAAAGAAAAAGAAAGAAACTTATCTCTTTAGTCTGCTTGCCATTTGAACCGTTGCGATGATTTCCCTTTTCTTGGAAGGTGTACAAGCACGGCTTATGGGATCGTCCGCCTTCTTAATCTACTCTACGAAATGAAAAACAAGTTATGAAGACCTGTTCATCGCCATTGGACCGTCAAGGTTCCTTCTTCGGCTAGGTATTCTCGGAGCAGTTGGATCTCATGGTGGGCAAGACATTAGAGAAAGAAACAATGTCATAAAAAATAGAAGAACGATGATAGAACAAAGATAGAGACACAATAAACAAGAATAGAATAAAAAGAACAAAAACAAGCTTTAATTTGACTATTAAACAATGGTGGAAAATTACAACTTACACCGGCTGTCACCATCAGTACAAGTGGATCCCTTCCTCCATGAATACATCATCTCCTCTCAGCTTTTACAAAAAGAAATAAATTTACAAAGGAGGAAAGAAATCTAACCTAGAAGAAAGAAGAAAAACCTAAACCCTAACTTTTGGCCCTTGGCTCTTCTCTGGACGCTTTCTGTGTTGCATCTGCAGGGGTATTTATAGGAGTTGGAAGATGTAGAGTCCTAGTACAACTCTCCCAAAAAATCTTATCTCCAGACTTGTGGCACTTATCCATAGAAGTTCAAATCAAATCTGTCCTGCAATTTATTATCCTATTGATTGCCGAAATGGCTTATCTACGGACTGAATTGGAAAGTTTGATCAACATAAGAGTTGTAGGGCTTCAAGTCTTCTTTCTGGAGCATTTTGAATCATCGGATTTGCATATCTGTAGCAAAAGTTATGATCTGAATACTAAACATGTACAGTCTGAATCCGATTTATCTTTAAACTCTTTCCTGCAAGCATTTAGGGTGAATAGAAGTCTATCCTTCCCTCTTCTTTGTATTTGCAACTTTGGCCCTTATGTATTTGCACTTTTGACATTTGGTATTTGCACTTTTACACCTGGGCTTGGACTTGGGCTTGGATATGGGCTTTTGGGCTTCATTAAGCTTTATTTCTTATAAAAAAGACTCGAACTCGAGGCTGCACACAATAAATTACAAAATATTATAAATGTGCAGAATTAAATGAATAAATATGAAAATGTGATGGTAAATATGATGATAAAAATGCACTTTTCACTACCAATCACACCCCACACTTATCTTTTTGCTCGTCCTCGAGTAAAAAACAAAGAAAAAGAAAAGAAATGAAAAGTTAATCTAACCTAACTCACTTTCGTAGGAATCACGATTGCACTTAGCACGTGCAACAAGCCGTTAAACCTCTAGGTTACCCTAGAGGACGAGTGTTGTCTCGTGAGGGTTTTCAGCGGATTGCACCCACAAAATCCATAAAAAGGAAAATATTTGAATTATATTTGAAGAGACTAAGTAGTCTATAAGTTTTAGGATCCTCATTTTTATTCATTCTTTAAACTTAGTCTTAATAAAGTTAATTGTTATTTATTTTAGGTAAGGATTAAATTGAATGTTTGTATAGTCTTTTTCGTTACCAAAAGTCATACGCACCCTTGTGAATCTAGGAATTCCTTAACTTGGACTCTCATGCCTCTTTATTATTTTTATAACATCATCTAATTTTCTTTCGTGTAAGTATCAAGGCTTCTTGAGGCCCTCATACCTAACTATTGACTATTAGATGTGTTAATATAATTTTTTTTTGGCATGTATAACTCATCTAATTTTCTTTCGTATAAGTATCAAGGCTTCTTGAGGCCCTCATACTTAACTAATTGACTAATAGATGTGTTAATACATGTATAATATTTCTCAGTTTTCTTAGGCTTTCTAATCCACCCATGTAGCGAACTTAAAGTCGGTGGCTTCCAAACCGGTCGGCTTAGGGCACCAGGTGAGAAAACACCCCGCGAACTCAAATTCGAATGAACTAGGCCACAAAACTAAGGACTTTTATTTAGAACTCACCTTTAGGCGTGAATACTTATGCTTCTTGAGGCACATGTATCCAGCTTAATTGGTGATATTTTTTTTTTTTTTTTTATATGAGGCACAAGGTCTTTGTCTTAGAATCCTAGGTATGTACTAGGAATGCACATTTCATTAAGGTAAAATTAAGACTAACTAATTATTCAATTTTTCTTCCTATACCTAAAATTTAAACAATTTATTTATTTTGACCAAGTTTTTAGAAATCCTAATCATGATTTTCCTAATCCTTAAAACTAACTTATATTTCTTTCAAAAAATAAGTCAAAATATTTCCTTTTTATAACATTTTTTTTTAATTTTTTTTTCAGATTTTTTTTTTTAGCAAATTTTTGTTAGTTTCTACCTATGTTAGTATGTTAGTAAAGCCCACCCCACACTTATCTCATGCATTGTCCTCAATATATGAAATGAATGCATATATGCATGAAAAGAACAAGGGAAGGCAGAAAATTACCTTAGGGGGTGGTTCCGGTGGTGGTCTAATTGGTCCACGAAATGCGGCCCAAACAAGATAACGTGGTAGTTCACGGGACCTACCTTTATTGACCTCTTTTTTTACATCTTTACAGTCCCCAGAATGAATAGGATCATGGAAGATCCTCTCGTGAAACTTACTCCCTTTACATGACCAGTCCTGGAAAATCATCACAGAGTCATGGTCTATACCTATGTCCAACAAAAGAATGTGACTTGGTAAAATGGTTGACTTGGACTCAAGAATGATAGGTTCAGGATCTAATACCGACTCAGGAAAGAAACTCAAATCAAGTAAAGGTTCAGGAGTCGGGCTAGGATCAAGAAGTGGGTCCAAGTCGAGAAATTGAAACTCAAGTCTACAATCATTTTCCACAATGGAATGTGACTCAATGTTGGTGATTCAAGTTCAGGAATGATAGGTGTGGGAATCAAAACTGACTCTAAAATATTACCTAAGTCGGGTAACAAAACAGGAGTCAATAATGATTCGGGAATTTGAACTTGATCATAGATTTGGGAATCTAGGTCACATATCTCATTAGTTTCAATCTCATAAAAATGGGAACTTGCCAATTTTTCCATGGGACTTTCAAATTGCACAATTGGTCAAGTTCAATATGATCATCAAAAATGGGTGATTCAATTTCATGATCTATGGGTATGGGAATAAATGTTGGCTCAGAAAATTGGTCCAAATTGGGTAAGGATACCGAGTCAACATAGATTCGAAAATGGAAACTGAATCGCAAAGTTGGGATCGGGTTCACATTCACAATCTAATTCAATCTTATTGAAATTAAAACTAGCCAACTTGTCCAAGGATTGGGGTTGAGCAAGTTCATATTGATGTGATGAAATTGAATTTTGATCAAGGTCTTCTAGACAGAATGATTCTTGGTTCCTATCAACTTGGTTGGTTCGCTCAAGAATGTTTGAAAGTCTAGAAATTTGATCATTCATTATATCTTGCAACCGATCCACTTTTTCTTCTAACCCATCAAATAGATCAATGGTGGACTGAAACCTTGGTGATGTAGGAAAAGACGTATATGAGATACTGGTTGAACAGGTGGTTGACCATATGGCTCAGGGGTATTGAATCCCCATTGACTCTGTGAAGAGTAGTGATGATTATTCCAATCTTGTTCATAGTATTGGGACTGGGGCATGTAATGATTCGGATAAGACCAATCTGGCACACTAGGTTGGTCAAAGTTATGATATGCCGGGTTGGTAATATCCGAATAAGAGATTGGTGTGTACATGGATCCTCATTAAAATTGAAAAAATTGTTGTTATAGGCCATATCACACAATCACAAACAAAAGAAAAAAAAAAAAAAAATTTCTAACCTAAGTTAGGGTAGACCTAGACCTAGACAACTCCTAACTGGTTAGACTGTCCACGGGAGGTAGGGTGTAGACTTTGACCACAAGTTAATCAGCCAGGTCGGGGCAAGAGTGGTGGGAGGTTTTCCGTCAAAGACGTTCCTTAATTAAATAACCACCACACTTCGGGCTTTCGGCCCTCAATCCCCTTCCTAGACACTGATTTGGCAGGAGTCAACTTCCAACAACCGTTCCCCCTTAGGATAATCTCCTAATTGAGTCCGAGTGTCCTTAGGGCCAACGTCTACTAATTTTTATGTTAGGCTTGGGTTAGTGAGTGCTTGGGATATGATTTTTGGGCTAAGGAAGGGTGATGAAATCCCCACCTTATCTTGTTAATGGGTTATACCCTTAAGATGAATTAGTGCAAGTGTACAAGATAAATAGATAAGAATCACTCAAAGCAGAAAATCAACCAAGAGATGAATCCTATTCTACATGCAATGCGTACGTACCTTGCTCCTCCAGCACTCTTCAACAGTAAATAAAATAATTGAAAAGACACGTGCCTAATATGCAAACGTCTAATCAATTTTTATTTTTAACAACCAATGATTTACTGTTGAATTATTAGCAATTTACAGGTATATCACAGAACAAAACAGAATAGAGCAGTAAGCAGTAATCTCAAATTTTAGCAATCTGCAAAAAACTGAATTAGTAGTTCACTGCACTTGCCGCGGATCCGCGGCTCTGGCCGCGTTTCCGCGGCAAACTTGCAGGCCCTCGTGCTCTGCCTTCGAGGGCAGAGGCACTGGGTTGCTGTATGTCCTTACTGCTGCTCTGTTTCTGTTTCCTGTTCTCCAAACCTGCAAACAGAAAAGAATAAAGAATTATTTAAAAATTAAATTTTTGTTTTAGAGATAAACTTACCGTCCCTCCCCGGCAACGGCGCCAATTTGTTGACTGAATTTTCCTGCACACAAAATATTATATGTTAGTTTTAAGAATAGATGTGCAAGTCTCAGTTCTAATCTGCGGTAGCAGGGCTATGCGGGTCGTGATCCTCAGGGAGGGACTGCGATGGAAGCGTTAAGCAAGTTTCTCTAAAGTTTTTATTTTTATTAGTTAAGTTAGAAAGGAAGTGGTATTTACAATGGGTGGTAGAAAAGAATATGGAGATGAGTTGTATTTAATCTACAAAAAAGAAAAGAAAGAAAAAGAAAGAAAACTTATCTCTTTAGTCTGCTTGCCGTTTGAACCGTTGTGATGATTTCCCTTTTCTTGGAAGGTGTACAAGCACGGCTTATGGGATCGTCCGCCTTCTTAATCTACTCTACGAAATGAAAAACAAGCTATGAAGACCTGTTCATCGCCATTGGACCGTCAAGGTTCCTTCTTCGGCTAGGTATTCTCGGAGCAGTTGGATCTCATGGTGGGCAAGACATTAGAGAAAGAAACAATGTCATAAAAATAGAAGAACGATGATAGAACAAAGATAGAGACACAATAAAACAAGAATAGAATAAAAAGAACAAAAACAAGCTTTAATTTGACTATTAAACAATGGTGGAAAATTATAACTTACACCGGCTGTCACCATCAGTACAAGTGGATCCCTTCCTCCATGAATACATCATCTCCTCTCAGCTTTTACAAAAAGAAAATAAAATTTACAAAGGAGGAAAGAAAATCTAACCTAGAAGAAAGAAGAAAACCTAAACCCTAACTTTTGGCCCTTGGCTCTTCTCTGGACGCTTTCTGTGTTGCATCTGCAGGGGTATTTATAGGAGTTGGAAGATGTAGAGTCCTAGTACAACTCTCCCAAAAATCTTATCTCCAGACTTGTGGCACTTATCCATAGAAGTTCAAATCAAATCTGTCCTGCAATTTATTATCCTGTTGATCACCGAAATTGGCTTATCTACAGACTGAATTGGAAAGTTTGATCAACATAAAGTTATAGGGCTTCAAGTCTTCTTTCTGGAGCATTTTGAATCATCAGATTTGCATATCTGTAGCAAAAGTTATGATCTGAATACTAAACATGTACAGTCTGAATCCGAATTTATCTTTAAACTCTTTCCTGCAAGCATTTAGGGTTGAATAGAAGTCTATCCTTCCCTCTTCTTTGTATTTGCAACTTTGGCCCTTATGTATTTGCACTTTTGACATTTGGTATTTGCACTTTTACACCTGGGCTTGGACTTGGGCTTGGATATGGGCTTTTGGGCTTCATTAAGCTTTATTTCTTATAAAAATAAGAACTCGAGGCCTGCACACAATAAATTACAAAATATTAATAAATGTGCAGAATTAAATGAATAAATATGAAAATGTGATGGTAAATATGATGATAAAAATGCACTTTTCACTACCAATCAGCAAGTATATCAATTAAGCACAATGAATATCAAGCATATAAAGATGAGCATAATTTAAGCATGCAAGATATAAAAGAGATAGAGAGAGAGAGAGAGAATGAGCAATCGCAAACACAAGGGTATGTTTCGAGGTTCGAGCACACTTGCTCTACATCCCCGCCTTCGACACACGAAGGATTTCTACTATGCAAGATCCCAATGGATCTCTCCTCGGTGCCGCAACACCTACAAGCCCTCGGACTCCCTAGTCCCGTACACACGCAAGCTCACTAGCTCACCGAGGCCGCACCTCAAACCACCGAGTCCGCACCCGAACTCAAAACAACGCGGACACACACGTCCGCCTCCTCAAAGGAACAAAAGTAGAACTTTGGTGATCACAACTCTTGATCACCTAAAATCCTCTAACAATAACACTCCCTATAGGGTAGATATAGCAATGGAAAGCTCAGTGTTTGTGTGAGAAAACAAGATGAAAGCTATGGTGAAAAACTCAAGAAATCTCTTTTAACACACTCTAAATAAAACTCCCTTTAGATTGGAAGTATTAGCTCTCTATTTTATGGAGATAAACTCTTCTGAAAGAATAGGAAAAACTGGCTCTAAAGGTCTCCAAATCTTGGCTTAAAACAATGACCAAACCCCCAAATTTATAGGCCAGAAAAATATAGCCGTTGGGGTCTGTCAGGCCTGCCGGTCGACCCGTGCGGTCGACCGCCAACGGTCAGAAATCTGACCGTTGGAGCCACGGTCGACCGCCCGGTCGACCGAGCCACTGGAGCAGAGAGTCGAACTCTCTGTCGGTCGACCCGTACGGTCGGCCGAAACTTCCAGAGAGCAGAGCTCTCTGGAGCGGTCGACCCGTACGGTCGGCCGTCCTCCAGTGCACAAAGGCGTGCACGTCTGTGCACGTCGGTCGACCGAGCCGGTCGACCGACTTCAGAGTTAGTCGACTATAAAAGGAAGTAAGTCGACTTATCTGAAGCCTGAAACAGTTTTCTGGGATTAAAAAGTTAGTCTTTTTGGCTCAAAAAAATCCCATAAAATACTTAAAAATCTACAAAAATAGTTTAACCAATATACTTTGATATACAAACATGCTTGCACAAAATCAAGCATGTTATAAAAGATTGGACTATTTTTGTAACTTGAAAATATTGGTTCAAATGAAAACTTGTATTTTTCTAAAACTTGTTTTTCAAACTTCTTCATGATACAAAAGCAAGATATTATGATTAGCTAAAAGTACATTGACATCTTAACCTTCCAAGTTTGGATGTTAAGAATATCAAACATGAGAGGTGACATGAAATCCATGTGTGTGTAAACAAATATTGTTATTAGCTAAAAATAGGATCTTTAACTCAAGGTTGTTAGACCCAAATCAAGAGCACCAAGCTCTGATACCAATTGAAATCGCCTAGAGGGGGGTGAATAGGTGACTAGCTAATCTAATGATGAATTAATGCGGAATTAAAATTATTTATGCAAACTAAAAACTATTAAGCTAAAAACATAAAGTATAACCAAAGAGTGTAGCCGAATTCCCGGTGAAAGGCTCTGAACTAACTCCTCAAGATTCCTCTAGATAAGAGTTGAGGTGTGGCTATAGCTCTCTTGGTTGAATACAAGTGTGAGCAAGCAATCCCCAAGCATATATCAATATAAGCACAAGTATATCAAGCAAGTAATGAATATGAATAATAAGAGCATGCAAGATATAAACACAAGTGAGAGATAGAGAGAGAGAGCAATCGCAAACACGGGAGATTTGTTTCGAGGTTCGAGCACCCTTGCTCTACGTCCCCGCCTTCAACACTATGAAAGATTTCCACTATAAACGATCCCACCGGATCATTCGGTGCTGCAACACCTACAATGAGTTTACACTAGAACTCCTTGGACTCACTAGTCCCTCTCTTGTTCCCGCAAGAACTATACACTGCAAGCACACTAGCTTGCCGAGGCCGCACCTCTACACCGAGCTCTCACTAGAACTCGAAACAACACGAACCCGCAAGTTCGCCTCCTTAAATACAAGAATGAACACTTGGTGATCTAAACACTTTGATCACCTAAAACTCTCTCACAATAAAGATCCCTATAGGATTGATGTAGCAATGGATAGCTCAAGTATTTGTGAGAAAAACTTGGATAGAATTTGTGGTTAAAAACTCAAGAAATCTCTTTTTCAAAACACACTTGAAAAACTCTTCTTTTGAAATGGAAGTATTTGGCTCTAAAATAAGTAGAGATAACCACTTAGAAGTGTAGGAAAAACTATCTTGAAAACCCACTTAAAATCTTATTAAAAACGGTCCATGGGAGGCCCAATTTATAGGCTCCCAAAATAAAGCCTTTGGAAGCCAACTCAGCAGGTCTGCCAGCTGTCGGTCAACCGCCCGGTCGACCGCCAACGGTCGGATTTTCGACCGCTGGGAAATGCGGTCTACCGGCCGATCGACCGTAAACTGGCAAATGACCTAGCGGTCGACCATCCGGTCGACCGGGGCCATTTACAGAGAGCAAAGACTCTCTGTCGGTCGACCGGCCCTTGCTGTGCACGTTTGTGCACGTCGGTCGACCGGAGCGGTCGATCGACTTCTGGCGTGGTCGACCGTTCGGTCGACCGACAGAAGGCCAGTCCAACAATTTTAGGGATTAAAAACTCGGTCTTTTTCTTTCAATAAAATCCCATAAATTCTCATAAATTCTACAAAAATAAGTTCATTGATATACTTTGATATACAAACATGTTTGATTAAAAATAAAAACATATTACAAATATTTTGAACTATTTATGTAATATAGAAGTTTTGCCTTAAACAAAATCTGTGTTTTCCAAAAATTATCTCCAAATTGAAAAACGATTTTTCCAAAACTTCTCCATATACAAAAACTAGATATTTTAAACACTTTTGAAGCTTAGTATGTATGGATATGATCCACTACACATATATGATGAAATATCTATGTTTTTGACAATAAACTCTAAAATAAGTTTTGATAAGACACATATATATTTTGAATCTTAAAAACCAAACCGGTATTTTTCAAAACGAAAACTCTTTTATGAAAAATCTTGTGTGTGAGTGTATATGAACTTGAGCAATCCACCAACTAATCTATCCTTTACATTTTATCTAAAAACAAAATCTTAACACTTACAAACATGACACAAGTCTTCTTGAAATTCTTCTCTTGAAGGTCTTCTTTCCTTCTTGACTTGGTCCAAACCTTGATCCAATGAGTTAGACTCCTCTTGAGTACTTGATGCAATCTTGATGCGCGAGCTCTTGAATCAACACGTGCTAGCTCTAAAACTTTGACTTTAATCCTTTGTTGAAGCTAAACACCAACTAAGATCTTGATCTAATATCTGATACTAATTAACACAAGATCATTAGTACTATAACTACATGAGTTAATCATCATCAAAACTAGAGCGATGGGCCTTTGGGCCAACAAAAAGTACAAGTAAACTAATGCGGGAAATGCAAAATACATATCAGATGCTCGCTGATGCAAAGTACAAAAACACTCGCACATTAACCTACTCTCTTTTATATCTAACTAGAGAGAGGCGTGAACGGCCGCGGTGATCCGCCTCCAACTTTTGATTCTTTTCTTTTTCTTCTTCTTCTCTTTGTGTTTGTAACCACTTCACTAATATGGCAACATAGTTCACTGGTCAAAATTTTACTTTTACCCAAATACTTATTGCTTATGCTTTATGCGCCCAAATGCATGCTGATCATGTATTCTAAAATTAAACACATCGTGTTGGTGTAATTAAAACACAAATAGTTTTAATTCAATTAATAAAGCTAAAAAAATAGTTTTATTTATTTTTATTGATATCAGTTTTGCCCTCTTTCTAGCTTACTACTGAATCAGATCTCATCTGAAATCATATAGGTATTGCCACTACTTTTTAATAAGCTAATCCTAAAAAAACCATTATAACATGTATAAAAATAACATAATATGTCAATAGCTACATTTATTTTGAAAGTTTGTATGTCTATTTACAAAGCGGCAATATCCAAAATATTAATTTATTAAATTGTAATATTCAGTTCTCGATATGAGATCACAAACGGTCTCACTAATGTTTCTTAGACGAGGATTGACATGCAATTCAAATTATTATTTTGTTGTAAATAACTGACAAATGTGTATAGTGGGATTAGTCTCACATCGGAATAGCTACACGATAGATAGTAGATACACAACTGAGAACACAAAAATCTGAATATAGCTTGAACCTGAAAAATGGTCGAGTTATTAGTGTTAATCTCACATTAAGGTGGCCCAATAACCTTGGTTAATTAACATTAGATTCCTAATTAAAGTTAACTGATATAGTAAGTTGCCCATATTAAGTTACATTTATATAAGTTAAATAAATCTGAGGTATAAAAGGAAACCATGATGGGTGGTTTTATCTCAGGGGTTTATTTGTAAATGTAGACCCTCATCTCTCCTCCTGAAAAGAATATAACCTAGGCTCATTATTTGTGAGCGATAAGAGAATCCATCATATTAGAAAAGGTTGTGAAAAGAAAAGGAGACAGAGAGAAGAAGGGTCTGCATTAGGGTTCTTGCAGGATTAAAGAGAAGGATCAAAGTCTTCATCCATCTACTCTCTTCAGATCATCAATGGCTTCAGGTATGGAGAATTTAGTATTGATTTAATTATGTATTTGATTTCTTGAGATGATTGATTCTAGATCCATGGCAATTTATCCGCATTAAAGTTTATTTAATTCTTACATTTGGTATCAGAGCCTGGGTTTAGAATCAATACATCTTGGATTATAGATTATGGAAAATTAGGGTTTTTGATTAACAGTTCATAAAAATCAAATTTTTGATCTTTTAATTGTAGAATTTTAAGAGGATTTATTAACCCTAATGTTCTGTTCAATTTCCTCTAATTGTACAATTGATTGGGATCAAATTTCAGGAATTATTAACCCTAATTTTTCCCTAATTAAATTTTTCCGTCGGCTGTCTGGAACTGCCCGCGATAACAGTTTTGTCGACTATTAGTCGACTAGCCCGAAACACTAGTCGACTAAGTATTTTTTCAGAAACTTAAGAACTCTCTGTTTCGGTACAGGAGTCGACTAATTATTTTGAGTAGTCGACTAATAAAATGTATAGTCGACTAACTCTTTTCCCAAGTCGACTAATAATTTAACCGAGAGTTGCCTTCCAACAGGAGTCGACTAATAAAATGTGTAGTCGACTAATAAATATTTATAGTCGACTAATAATATTGGTATAGTCGACTAACTTTTCTTTGCCCTAGTCGACTAGACCTAAATGTATAGTCGACTTGACTTGACCCAAGTCGACTAGTCCTTCTTAGTAGTCGACTAATGGTTGTTTAATTCAATCATTAAAGTATGTTACACATTAAAGTTATTGTGTTAATAATGATTGATGTTGGTCAAGTAATAGAATTGGAGTATTATAGTATTACTCAAATAAAAGATTAGAGAATATTATTGGTTAGTTTTGTATTCATAAGGCTTATTGATTTAGTAGTTGCCAAAGTGACCTATGTTAGTAAACCTTATGAATATACAACTACATAAAAGACTTGTCAATGTAGGTGACATTAAAGACAATAATATTCTCGATGGCGGTTCTAGTTAGGAGATTGGGACTGGCCCAAAGGAAAGTCTCTTTCAAATAATTAGGAACCGGGGTAGGATAGTGTAATTTATGCAACTTAGTGGTGTAGAATTGGATACCCAAAGGTAACATGACTTACTGTCTAAGTAGCATAAATTATATTAGACCTACGTAGATGATAAAAGAGTCTCACCTAAAGAGTGAACACTGGATATGCTTAGGTTTCGCCCAAAGGAAGAATCAGAGTGATATCAATAGTTCATCTTCATTAAATTTAAAGTTTTTGTATTGATTCGAGGCCTTAATGTGAGCTATGTCCTATTTTGTTTCAGTGAACGTTCCCACTTCCCTTCACACTCATGCAACTAGCATTCCAGCCCTGGATGGTACCAACTTTTCTGAGTGGTTTGAACATGTACAATTTACACTGGGTGTTCTGGACCTTGACATGGCCCTTTTAGTAGAGAAACCTGATGAAGTGACTGCTGAAAGTACAGCAGAACAGGCTAGCCATGCCAAAGCTTGGAAAGGTCGAATAGACTCAGTCTCATGTTCATCAAGATGACCATTGCCAATAACATCAAGACTTCACTCCCACATACTACTAAGGCATCTGAACTTTTAACTGCTGTTAAAGACCGATTTAAGTCTGCAGATAAGTCATTAGCTGGCACCCTTATGGCTGAACTTACTACCATGAAATATGATGGTAATAGAGGAGTTCAACAACACATTCTAAATATGACTGATAAGGCTGCGAAGTTAGGATCACTGGGAATGAAAGTGGATGAATCCTTCTTAGTACAGTTCATCCTCAACTCACTTCCCTCTCAGTTTGGGCCATTCAAGATCCACTATAATACTCATAAGGATAAGTGGAATCTGAATGAGCTGACTGGTATGTGTGTATAAGAGGAAGTGAGACTGAAGCAAGAAGGGCATCACTCAGTGTTGGCAGTAACTCAAGGGGCTATCCATAAGAAAGGTAAATATAGAAGAGGTAAGAGATTTCCATCAAAGAAAGGGAATGACCGTGGAGAAAGTAGCCAAGGTCATGGAAAGGTTTTCACTGTCAAATGCTACTTCTGTGGCAGAAAAGGACATGTGAAGAAGGACTGCAACAAGAGGAAGGCTTGGTTCGAAAAGAAAGGTATGAATCTTTCTTTTGTATGTTATGAATCAAATCTTGCTGAAGTTCCTTCTAATACTTGGTGGATTGACTCTGGAGCCACAACTCATATAACTAATTCAATGCAGGGATTCCTTACAACCCGGAAACCGAAGGAAAGTGAGAGATTCGTCTTTATGGGGAACCTTCTTAAAGTGGAGGTCGAGGCTGTTGGTACTTACTGACTACTCTTAGAGACGGGACATCAGATGGATCTTGAGGATACTTTTTATGTACCTTCGATTTCTAGGAACTTAATGTCATTATCCAAATTAGATGTTTTTGGATATTCTGTTTTATTCAGTTGTGAAAAACTCAGTTTAATGTATAATTCAATGTCGGTTGGACATGAAATTTTATGTGATGGTTTATATAAAATTTCATTGAATGATGAGTTTGCACAATCTCTTTTATCTCTGCATTCGAATGTTGGTATTAAACGTGGCTTAATTAATGAAAATTCCTCTATCTTGTGGCATAGACGACTGGGGCACATCTCCAGGGATAGAATAATGAGATTAGTGAAGAATGAGATTTTGGATAACCTAGACTTCACTGATTTTGATGTGTGTGTGGATTGCATAAAAGGAAAGCAAACAAAACACACCAAGAAAGGTGCCACAAGAAGTAAAGAGCTTCTTGAAATAATTCATACAGATATTTGCGGACCACTCTCCATTCCATGTTTTACGGGAGAGAGATATTTCATTACCTTTATAGATGATCTGTCACGTTATGGTTATGTATATCTAATTAATGAAAAGTCTCAGGCTGTTGACATCCTTGAGGTGTTCATTACAGAAGTCGAGAGACAATTAGATAGAAAAGTTAAAATCATAAGATCAGATCGAGGTGGTGAATTTTATGGTAGATATGATGAGTCAGGACAAAATCCTGGCCCATTTGCCAATTTCTAGAAAAGCGTGGTATTTGTGCTCAATACACAATGCCAGGTACGCCTCAGTAGAATGGTGTTGCTGAAAGGCGAAACCGGACGCTTATGGATATGGTTAGGAGTATGATGGGCTTCTCTAATGTACCCAATTCATTGTGGAATGAAGCCTTAAAGACTGCTATGTATATCTTGAACAGGGTTCCTAGTAAGGCAGTCCCAACAACTCCTTTCGAGTTGTGGACTGGTAGGAAACCTAGTTTAAGACATTTACATGTTTGGGGTTGTCCAGCAGAGGCTAGAATATATAATCCACAAGAAAAGAAATTAGATTCAAGAACAATATCTGGGTATTTCATTGGTTATCCAGATAAATTTAAGGGGTACAAATTTTATTGTCCTAACCATAGTACAAGAATAGTTGAAACTGGTAATGTCAGATTCCTTGAGAATGGCGAAATTAGTGGGAGTGATGAACCAAGAAAGGTAGATCTTGAGGAGGTAAGGGTAAATATCCCAATACCCTTTCCTTCAAGAGAAATTGTTGTCCCTCAACTTGATCATCAAGCTGAGATACCAGAACAACATAATGATGTTGGTTCACCACTCCATGAGGATACTGCCATTGAAATGTAGTAGAACCACCACAACCGGCAGCTTTGAGGAGATCTCAAAGGGAAAGAAGATCTGCTATTTCAAATGATTATGTGGTGTATCTACAGGAATCTGATTATGACATTGGGATTAATAAAGATCCAGTTTCATTTTCACAAGCCATAGAATGCAATGATTCTAGTAAATGGGTTGATGCTATGAATGAAGAGTTGAAATCTATGGACCAAAATAAAGTCTGGGATCTCGTCGAATTGCCTAATAACTGTAAGAAAGTCGGGTGTAAATGGGTCTTTAAGACCAAGCGCGACTCTGAAGGCAATATCAAACGATATAAGGCCAGACTTGTGGCTAAAGGTTTCACTCAGAAAGAAGGCATTGACTATAGAGAAACCTTCTCTCCAGTATCAAAGAAGGATTCTCTTAGAATCATTATGGCCCTTGTAGCTCATTATGATTTGGAGTTACATCAAATGGATGTGAAAACTGCTTTTCTAAATGGAGATTTGGATGAGGAAATTTACATGGAGCAACCTGAAGGGTTCGCAAATAAAGGTAAAGAACACTTGGCTTGCAAATTAAAGAAATCCATATACGGACTTAAACAAGCTTCCAGGCAATGGTATATAAAGTTTAATGATACCATTACCTCTTTTGGATTTACAGAAAACACTGTTGATCAGTGTATATATCTAAAGATCAGTGGGAGCAAGTTTATATTTTTGGTTCTGTATGTGGATGATATCTTGTTAGCCAGTAGTGATATTGGTTTGCTGTATGAAACTAAAAGCTATCTTACCAAGAACTTTCAGATGGTTGATATGGGTGAGGCAACTTATGTTATTGGCATAGAGATCTTCAGGGATAGATCTCGAGGATTGCTAGGATTATCTCAGAAAGATTATATCAATCGAGTCTTGGAAAGATTTCATATGGAAATGTGTTCAGTCAGTTGTGCACCCATCATGAAAGGTGACAAATTAAGTGGGAGCCAGTGTCCTAGAAATGACTTAGAAAAGGGTCAAATGCAAAAAGTTCCTTATGCGTCAGCAGTTGGGAGCTTGATGTATGCACACACTTGTATCAGGCCAGATATCAGTTATGCTGTTGGGATATTGGGAAGATACCAGAGCAATCCAGGAATGGAGCACTGGAAATTAGCTAAGAAGGTGATGCGGTATCTTCAGGGAACGAAGGACCTAATGCTCACATATAGGAGATCTGATCAGTTGGTAGTGATCGGCTATTCGGACTCAGATTTTGCTGGTTGCCCAGATAGCAGGAAGTCTACCTCAGGCTTTATTTTCTTGCTAGCAGGTGGGGCAATCTCGTGGAAGAGTATAAAGCAGTCTATCACTGCTCATCCACGATGGAGGCTGAGTTCATAGCATGTTTTGAAGCCTCGAATCATGCATTATAGTTAAGGAATTTTATCTCAGCACTTGGTGTAGTTGACTCTATTGCCAAGCCGCTGAAGATATATTGTGATAATACAGCAGCCGTTTTCTTCTCTAAGAATGGTAAGTACTCTAATGGTTCTAGACACATAGAACTGAAGTACATGGTGGTTAGAGAAAGAGTTGAGAAACAGAAAGTGTCAATTGAAAGTATAAGTACCACTTTAATGGTTGCTGATCCAATGACAAAGGGATTGCCTCCAAAGACATTCAAGGAACATGTTGTTAGAATGGGTCTTTTGAGCAATCTGTAAATGTATGTTTTGGTACTTATGTAATTGACATTATTGCGCAATAAAAGTTTGTTTCTGTGTTTCCTGTTATCCAATTATGTGTGCACATATTATGTATGGATGTTTGTTAAACAGGAAATGTCTTTACAAGACAATTACAGGGGTCATTTTGGTTATGGACTTCAGTTAGGGTTATCAATGTTGTGGTACATAGAAGGGAGTATGACATGGATGTTGTATAACCGCTATGACTCGCATTGATGGTCCAAGCTAATTGCAGTATTACAGTATTCATATTTGGGCTTATCAGTTGTTGTTTTTAAAATTCGTGATCACGTGTCAAAGTTTTCAGTATGGAATCCAATGGAGTCAAAATGTTTTGAAAATGAGTCTTTTCTTTTATTTGTTTTCTAAAGTTTTAACCTAATCGGTTAATGGTCCAAGTGGGAGAATGTTAATCTCACATTAAGGTGGCCCAATAACCTTGGTTAATTAACATTGGATTCCTAATTAAAGTTAACTGATATAGTAAGTTGCCCATATTAAGTTACATTTATATAAGTTAAATAAATCTGAGGTATAAAAGGAAACCATGATGGGTGGTTTTATCTCAGGGGTTTATTTGTAAATGTAGACCCTCATCTCTCCTCCTGAAAAGAATATAACCTAGGCTCATTATTTGTGAGCGATAAGAGAATCCATCATATTAGAAAAGGTTGTGAAAAGAAAAGGAGACAGAGAGAAGAAGGGTCTGCATTAGGGTTCTTGCAGGATTAAAGAGAAGGATCAAAGTCTTCATCCATCTACTCTCTTCAGATCATCAATGGCTTCAGGTATGGAGAATTTAGTATTGATTTAATTATGTATTTGATTTCTTGAGATGATTGATTCTAGATCCATGGCAATTTATCCGCATTAAAGTTTATTTAATTCTTACAATTAGTAAATAATAACTTCTGGAGTGCCTATCTACTCCGTGAATGCATTTGAGCCAGAGACGGGTGTAACTTGGTTGGAGCTTCTTCCCTCGAAGTGGCTATTTGAAAGTTTGAAGATCGTCTTCGAACATGTAATCCTAAACTTTTTTCTTCATATTTTTGATTAATACAGGTTTCCTCATTAGGTGTACATACATGAATTCTTTCAATTGGTTTCAAAGCCATGGTAATTAGTTCAGGTTCTAGACTTAATTTTAGAAACCTAAATTCATGTTTAGCCCTAATTTGATTAGATGCAAACAAAGATTCATCATATGGTGATGATGAAACATATATTGCACAAAATTTAATTTGATTAGATCAAATTATTAAAATCAATAGAAAAAATATTTTTTTCAATTAAATAATAAATTAGGAAAAGGGGGATTTTTCTACAGTCCTCTATGTCAAACCATAATTAGGAAAACAACTCAGCTTCATAATTTAATTCACTTTAGCCACCTCTTTTTAAACCAATCATGTGCGCCCACGTATCAAGTACAGAAGCGCTTCTCAGCGACGAAAAACGCAAATGCCTATCCCTTCGAAAAAAGCGGATCACTTTGAAAATACAAACTGCTGGTATATAGAAGATTGTGATCGCAATCCTCACAAAAATGCCCTTTTCTGAGTCTTTAATAGGACTGCGATCCCTCACAAAAATATCATATTTCTGAAACCGTGACCATGATAGCAGTCCTCATGATCGTCCTCACAAAAATGTCATGTTTTTGAGTTTTTATAAGCCTACAATCATGATCGCAGTCTTTTTTAAGACTACGACCATAACTGTAGTCCTCACAAAAATATAATTTTTCAGTTTATATTGGGACTGTGACAATGATAACAATCCTCACAAAATGCCCTAATTTTTAATTAATAAAAGGATAGTCGCAGATTCTAATAAAAGACTGTGATCACAATCGCACTCCTCACAGAGAACTGCGATCATGAGTCGTAAGTCCTCATATCAGTATTGCCATCATCAGCAGACTCCTTCGCCGACATCGAATGACCAAATACTTTCCAGATCTAAATACCACATCGATCACAAACACAAATAAAACCCATCGTGAGCACGAACAAATGAGAGATCTGCAAAAGGTCGATCTCAAAAAAACTCGACCACCCCCTAAGACCCTAGGAGGGCGCTTCCCGCATCTTCCAACGCCCACGGTGACCTGACCACGTAAGTCAATCCGTGAATTTCTCTACATCGGGGTCAGGGTTGAGCGGAGAGCAACGTCAGGGGTGATGGTAAAGGGTAAAAGAGAAAATGAAAAATATATAAAGAAGTGGTGATTGGGAGGAATCAATTTACACTGAAGTAGATGAGGTTGTAGCGAATAAAAATAGGCAGGTAAGTTTTTTTCCTAATTATGAAAGAAAATAGGCGACTGTAGCGAATTTTTCTTAAAGAAAACCCTAGCCACACAATTGTTCATGGATTTTGAATTTGATTTGTCGTAGTTTATGAAACTACTTGATTCGATTTGATTGAATCAAAATAATAAATTTATAGAAATTCAAAAGAATTAAATTGTTTAATTCTTCAAAATATAATTAAAAAAAGTAGTTTGAGTTGTCAGCCATCCTTCCCCCGCATAGGTCGCTGGTCATTTCGGCGACAGTGCGCTAGCCGACGAGATCACCGTTCACCGCGGGGTCCCACGGGGCATTGCCAAAGTTGCGGCGCCCCGCGCTGCACAGGCAAAGAAAGTGGGTTTGGGAGAAACTCTCCCTCCGGATTCCAGTCCCACTTGGGATTGGGTCACGACTATGACCCAATTTAGGTCTGACTCGAACCCATTTTGTTGCTCTCGGGTCTGACCCGAGCCCAATGCATGTCCCAATTAGGTTAAAAATGTTTTTGAGATTTGGATTATTTGACCCAAACCCAATAAGGGCTCAAGTTAACTTGTAAAATTTACAATAGTCCCCTAATGATTTTTGAATTTATTATTTGACTAATATATATAATTTTTGAATTAAACTTTAAAAAAAATTTCTGAGATTTTTTCAATTAAAATCTGGAATACATGTATATAATTTTTGTATGATATTAAATTGTGATTTACATCGTGAAATAATTTCAGTATTTATTATATAATTCATATACTATACATATACATAATTTTAGAATTACAATTTTACAGAAAAGTATTAGAAATTGTTTCAACTGATTCTAGAACTTATGTATATGATTTTCAGATTTTGTGTGACATGAAATTATTGTTGGTTTCTAGGATCTGTTTGACAACTAATCAATATCACCGAAGTATCACCGATCTAATTGGCCAGGTCGGTTAATATCAGGTGGGAGGTTTTCCGTTCAATAGAACGTTTCTTAATTAAAGAACCACCTTTCAATTACCTTACTTGGTTAAACACCAATTAGACTGGTATAAGTCAGTCTCAATATACTGAATATCAGTATAACCCCTATATAAAGAAAATTAATTCACTTATACAGTACTTGGAGTGAGGTACGCTTAAAGCGAATCTCCTTAAGACAATTAGGTTCCCCGCACCGGTGCTAACGGGTTACTGGACGCTGGTCTCCCAAGATACAACACTCCTTCACGGTATTTAGATAGCACTACCAAATCACCGTACGGTCGAACCGTAGTTAATCAGTACCTTCACAGGATTATTGAAGCAGTAGGACCAAGACAAACTTTAGGGAGAATGTTTGTCTTTACTTTGGAGGAGCACCCACTTTAGGGAGAATGTTTGTCTTTACTTTGGAGGAGCACCCACTTTAGGGAGAATGTTTGTCATCAAATACATTAGACTTCCGATAATCTGAGAATACTCTAACTGGCGTATTCCAGTTCCTGTATTCTTATGAAGGAGGATGTGTGAGAGAAAAGGATTAGTATTCTCTTTTATCCCATGATCCTTGAATCTTTTTATCATCTTCTCCATGTAAATTGAGATAGACTGATTCCATCTGGTATTCTGGTGATTTTAATTCTAAAATTACATCAACAAACCCCAGATCCTTCATGTCAAAACTGTTGGATAACATTTTCTTAGTGGACTTTATAATTTCAATATTAGTCTCAAGTATCAACATGTCGTCTACATAAAGACAAATAATGATACATGCATTTCTAACTATTTTCATGTAAACACATTTATCACATTCATTGATAGTGAATCCATCTTTGATCATGACACTATCAAATTTCTCATGACATTGTTTTGGAGCCTGCTTTAGACCGTATAAGAATTTTACCAATTTACAAATTTTGTGTTCTTGACCCTTGACTATAAATCCTTCAGGTTGCTCCATATATATTTCTTCATTTAATTCACTATTTAAAATATAGTCTTGACATCCATTTGATGGATGTCTAAGTTATGCAATACTGCAATTGCAATTAACATCCGAATTGAGGTTATTATTGTTACTGGTGAATAAGATCGAAGTAGTCAAGTCCTTCCTTTTGTCGATAACCCTTGGCTACTAATCTAGCTTGTACTTATCGATAGATCCACCGGTTTTAATTTTCTTTTGAAAATCTATTTACACCCATTGGTTTACTGTCAGGAGGCAAGTTAGCCAATCCCAAGTATGATTACTTAGTATGGATTATATTTCGCTATTTATAGCTTCTTTCCACATTTGTGCTTCTGGGATAGACATAGCCTCTTTAATGTTGGAGGCTCTCTTTCAACAGCGTATGCTATGAAATCTGAACCAAAAGATTTGAGATTCTAGATCTCTGGCTTCTTCTTGGTTCAATTTTAGCATTAACAATCGGTTCTTCGGGCTTTCGTCCCTGAACGCCATCTCATGTGTTCTTTTCCCAGAAGTCTTATCTGTTTCCTATTTATATGGAAAAATATCTTCCAAGAACACAACATCTCTAGATTCGATAATCATGTTTACATGAATATCTGGTATCTCTGATTTATGAATCAGAAATATATAGGCATTACTATATAAGGCATAACCTATGAATATGCAGTCCATAGTTCTTGGTTCCAACTTAGTCTTTTTAGGTAATGGTGCTAGTACCTTTACAAGGCACCCCCACATTTTGAGGTAATGGTAGGAAGGTGCCCTTCTATGCCATAACTCAAATGGTATAAGACCAAGTTTCTTGTGGGGTATTCTGTTTAGAATATAATTTGCAGTTAACAGAGCTTCCCCCCACAAGTTCTGCGGAGCTCCAGAACTTACAAGCATGGAATTGACCATCTCCTTCAAAGTTCTATTCTGCCGTTCAACAATTCCATTTTGCTGAGGAGTATATGGTGCTGTAGTTTGATGGATTATACTAAATTTAGCACATAACTCATTAAAATCATTTAATTCATATTCTCCGCCTCTATCGGATTTTAGAATCTTGATATTCTTGTTGAGTTGATTCTCAACTTCGGCTTTTATATGTTATAAACATATTCATTGCCTCATCCTTACTGTTTAAAAGATACACATAACAGTATCTTGTACAGTCATCAATAAAAGTAATAAAATACTTTTTCCCGCCTCTAGTTGGCATAAACTTCAAGTCACATAGATTGCTATGAATTAACCCTAAAGGTTCTGTATTTCGATCAATTGAGTGAAATGAATTTTTCGCTAACTTGGCCTCAACACAAATCTCACACTTGCGAATTTCTTTCAAGTTGAGTTTAGAAATATATCCTTAATTAGACAAGTTTTTTAATGACTTGTAATTTACATGCCCTAATCTAGCATGCCATAAAGTAGGAGACTCAAGCAAATAAACAGAAGATTTTCTTTTATTTATAAGCTTTGGGTACAAATACACCGACTTTTTATCTACCACTGCAACATTGGCTTTAAAAAGTCCATCAACAAGATAACCCTTTCCCACATACATCCCACCCTTAGTAAGTATAAATTTATCTGATTCAAAAACCATTCTAAATCCTTTCTTACTAAGTATTGATCCAGAGATCAGATTCTTGCGGAAATCTAGAACATGTAGCACATCGTTCAGAGTAAGCTCTTTCTCAGATGTCCACTTCAGGATGACCTTGGCTTTTCCTTCAACCTTGGAGACGGCTGAGTTTCTCGTGAATAGTTGCTCATCTTACTCTAGTTTTTGATATTCAGAGAATAATAATTTCTCAGAACAGATGTGCCGAGTAGCCCCAGTATCTACCCACCAATCCTTATTGTTGGTTGTCAGATTCACTTCTGACACCACAGCTGAAAGGCTTGACGACGCATAGTCGGTCAAGTTTGCCTGTGGATGGTTCTTCTTGTTCTTTTTGAGACGGTTGCGATATTCATTCGCCTTATGCCCTTCTTTGTTGCAGATATAGCAGGTTCCCTTGAAGCGCATGTTCTTGCCTTCTTAGACCTTGCCTTTGTACCCTGGGAAGTCTTATTCCACTTTAAGCCTTTGGAAGTAGACGCTTTCCCCTTTGAGTCTTCAATCACATTGGCCTTGGCTTCATAGGAGTTCTTACTGCTCCTTTTCTCAGACTTTCTGTTGTCCTACTCAATTCGAAGCCTCACAATGAGATCTTCCAACTTCAGCTCCTTTCGCTTGTGCTTCAGGTAGTTCTTGAAATCTCTCCACACAGGTAGGAGTTTCTCTACGATAGTAGCAACCTGAAAAGTTTCAGGTAGCATCATACCTTCGGCCTCTATCTCGTGCAAGATAAGTTGAAACTCTTGCACCTGACTGATCACAGTCTTGTTGTCCACAGTCTTGTACTCCAGAAATTGTCTTACGACGAACTTCATGGTACCAGCATCCTCAGTCTTGTACTTCTTATCAAGACTGGTCCATAACTTCTTTGCCGTTGTGATAGGACTGTAGACATTATAAAGAGAGTCATCCAGTCTATTTAAAATATAGTTTCGACAAAGGAAGTCACCTTGAGTCCATGCATCGACTGGAAGGACTGAGTCCCGATCAGTTCTGGGTTCTGGTGGATCTTCTTGCAGGAATTTGGTCAGATGCAGAGTGGTCAAGTAGAAGAGTATCTTCTGTTGCCACCTTTTGAATTCTGTGTCATCAAATTTTCCTGGCTTCTCCGGCTTCGGGTTAGGAAGTGGAGTAGGCATCAAATCTTGTAGCTGCATGTTTGGTGCCTTGCTTGAGCTATCTTGATTAGTCTCAGATATTTTCTACAATTTCAAGAAGAACAGAAGTAAGAAACTTCAATATCATAATTGTCTTAAGATTGTTGGTTTCTAGGATCAATCTGACAACTAATCAATATCACCGAAATATCACCGATCTAATTGGCCAGGTCGGTTAATATCAGATGGGAGGTTTTTCGTTCAATAAAACGTTCCCTAATTAAAGAACCACCTTTAAATACCTTCCTTAGTTAAACACCAATTAGACTGGTATAAGTCAGTCTCAATATACTGAATATCAGTATAACCCCTGTATAAAGAAAATTAATTCACTTATACAGTACTTGGAGTGAGGTACGCTTAAAGCGAATCTCCTTAAGACAATTACGTCCCCCGCACCGGTGCTAACGGGTTACTGAACGCTGGTCTCCCAAGATACAACACTCCTTTACGGTATTTGGATAGCACTACTAAATCACCGTACGGTCGAACCGTAGTTAACCAGTACCTTCACAGGATTATTGAAGCAGTAGGACCAAGACAAACTTCAGGGAGGGAGAATGTTTGTCTGTACTTTGGACGAACAACCACTGTAGAAGAAAGATGAAGATAGAAGAATATTCTTCTTTGGTAGTCCCAGATTCAGACAACAATTCTATTAAAGAATCTGTTGAATTTTCTGAGCCCTCTTTCAGAACAAATTTTGCAGAATCTCTTGGAAGTCGCTTCGAAATTCGAGTTGCAGAATTTTCACTTCCTGTTGGAAGTCACTTCCGAAACTGAGTTGCAGAAGTTTAGAATGCAGAGGACTTATTTTTTCTTTTGCTTCTGTTGTTGTTTGTGTTCTGTGTGTTTTGATTCAGAGAAATGGAGCGCTATTTATAGCGCTCCGGGAGGGGTAAAATGGTCCGAACCCAACCAAACAGTTGTAACGGTTCGGTCAGAACCGTTGCAACGGTTTGTTTCAACCGCAACAACGTCCAACTACCACGACAGTTTACAGACAGCTGTTGCGCTGGGCAGTTCGGATCCGGATGGCGGAGTGGGTATGATCCGCGTGACCCATACCCATGAGACCCAGTTCAAAAAGAACCGCATCCGGGCCAGAGCCCGGCCCGCCGCCGCCGCCACACGCATGTGCGGGTATGGTTTCCCCCAAATCGCGTGCGAAAACTCCAAGTACCCAAAGGGTACACCCTTGTTCCCATTTTTCTTTTTTAAATACTCAAACTTTCATCCCATGGCCAATGTGGGACTAAATGCTTTTAGCTACCTTTAGTCCCCGTTTGGTTTTGAATTAGGCAAACTTTAGACTTAAATATCTCATTCATTCGAAGTCGGAATTGAACATGTGATATACCACGTTCATCCCCAATGGAAGGAGAACAGTCTCCAACCATTATCCAATTGATTCCATAACAGATCTCGCCGTAATTCAATTCAAAGATTCACATATATATTCTTCATATTCCCAACAATTATAGTTTACACCTTGAGATTGTTTATGTTTATAGTCCTTGTTTAAATATGTAAAGTACAGAATTATCTAGTAGACCATGAAATTTGTTCAGTTTATTATTTTTTCATATAAGCAATACGATAATATTATATGAAATTGTTTGTTAATAGCACCTCAAAATAGTTCTGTTTGTTGTTAAGTGCATGCATAAGTAGTTTTGCATGCTTGTATTATCTGTATTATTTAGTGTTTATAAAAATTGCAGATAAGTCCATAAATAGTTTTGTAACTTATTTTAGTCAAATTAGAAAGCAATTAGATTGTACATTATTCTCATGCTTCATATTATGAATTGTTTTAATATTTGATTAAAATCGCATGATTAATTATCGACATGTTCTAGTTTGACTATTATGTTTATGATAATCTGAATTATGTATTCCTGTGAAACATGATGATATTAAGAATATCTATAATATGTGCATAATTCGTATTATGATAATCATGAGATGAAAATTATAAATCGTTCTCTCCAAATATATTACAATAGTTGGATACAAGTAATTGAGATAGATCTAAAATTATATAATTTAAAGATCTAAATGCCTTCTATCATAAGGACATGATTGAAACAAGTCTTTTAGCCTACCCGAAATCACATAGGACGGAGTTTGTTAAGATTCTTAGTTTAAATTGTCTCTCACGTAAAGATACTAAATCTCTTATGTATAATGAGTCCATTTGGCTATGATAAGAGATGCAACTTGTTTTACATAAGGAATTGACTCGATGGGTCACACTTGATTGATGACATAAGGTGCTCACTACAATAGTGGAGTCACTGTTGGCCCGGAGGCCTTCCTCTCTAGTTTTGATGATGATTAACTCATGTAGTTATGTTTACTAATAATCTTGTGATTTAGTTTCAGATCATTTAGCAAGATATTAGTTGGTGATTGCTTCAAAAAGAGGAGTTTGGAAGCTTTCACATGGTGATTCCAGTGCCCGAGCATCAAGATCATACCTTTGCACTCGGTGGATCACGTTTGGGATCGAGTCGACTTGAAGATGAAGATCGTCAAGAAGACTTAGGTATCCATAGTTTAGTTTAGTGTATTTTAGATCCATTTGTAAAGATAAGAATAGTTGATATGCTCAAGTGCACAACACACACGTTTTATGTTTGGATATTGGTTTTTCGTTTTTGGCTTAACCATATTTGTTTTCATGAATAGTTGATCAAAACAAGTTTAATTGGTTTATGTATAGTAGTTTCTTTCTATACATGCATGCTTAAACTTCTTAGACAAACTTATTTTGACTATCCTATTCATGTATTAAAAAATCAAAGTTTGATAAAATACAAGTCTTGGTTTTGGTAAAAATTATAAAACAGAAAAATGGTTTCATATGCTTGATATTGAGTTGAAATGTTTATCACATGTTTATATATCAATGCAAAATGTTAAAACTATTTTTGGGGACTTTTACAAGACTTAAAAGAATTTTTAGAAATATGTTTAACTGTTTTTCTGACCCAGTTTTTGACCCAAACTGTGGCTGACAGGCCAGGTCGGTCGACCGTGCGGTCGACCGAACCAAGGCCGGTCGACCATTGCGGTCGACTGACGTGCACAGCCTTGTGCACGTTTGGCAGACACAGGGCCGGTCGGCCGATCGGTCGACGGACCAGAGAGCTTTGCTCTCTGTATCTGGGCGGTCGACCGGGCGGTCCGACCGGACCAGAGAGCCCTGCTCTCTGTATCTGGGCGGTCGACCGTGCGGTCGACCGGGTTGCTCCAACGGTCATATTTCTGACCGTTGGCGGTCGACCGGGCCGGCCGACCGCAAGCCTGTTAGGCTGCCAGATCAGCCTAACGGCTAGTTTTCTGTTTGGCCTATATAAACCCCAATTCTTTGGGATTTTGGCTAAGGTTTTTAATAAGAAAATTCTCAGTTTCTCCAGAGTTTAAAAGAAGTTTCAAAGAGTTTTAAAGCTTAAAGATTTCATTTTTATTGTTTTTCAAGGGTTTTGGAAAATCAAAGAAAACTAGGTTTTTGGGATATTGTTTTGGATTTTCATTTCTATCATCTACAAGAGATTTCCCAAGTAGTTTTTCTTGTGATTTGCTTTCCAAAAACACCTTGATTTCCACTTGAGCTATATCTTCTATCCTAATCTATTAGGATCTTTATTTTTGTGGAAAAAGGAGAGTTTGTGGTCTTTGTAACCACTTGTTGTAAAAACCCTTATTCTTATTGGGTTGCTCCCTCTTTGGTAGAGGTTGAGGTTTGTGTTTTGCTCCCTCTATTGTGAGATGGAGTTTGGTTGTTGGCTACGGGCCTTATCCCTCTTCGGTAGAAGTGGATTTGTGGTTGTATTGCCTCGGTGGCATTGTAAGGTTGAGAGAGGAGTTCGGTACTCCTTTAGTGGATTAGAAATCCTTCTCGGTGAAGGCGGGGACGTAGAGCTAGGGGCTCGAACCTCGGAACATATCTTTGTGTTTACGTTTGATCCATTGCCTCTTAACCCTCTCTCTCTTTCATTTGTGTAAGCATCATTCTTCATTCATATCATTCATATTGCTTGTGTTGCCTTGCATTATTTCATATTGCTTATCATCCTTATATGCTTGGCTTGTTTGTGTGTGCCTCACTTGTACTTAACCACAAGAGCTTCATATAGCACCTCAACCCATATCTAGGGGAATCAAGAGGAGTTAGTCCAGAGCCCTTCACGGGGAATTCGGCTACACTTGTGTGTTGTACTAAGTGTGATTGCATAATTGTTTTAAGCTTCCGCATTTAGCGCATTTAGTTCACTAGATTAGCATATCACCTATTCACCCCCCTCTAGGTGATTTCAATTGGTATCAGAGCCTACGCTCCTGATACTTAGGCTTAACATCCTAGGAGTGAGATCCTTGTTTGCTAATCTATCATTTGCATTTGCTTGTTTGCACACATATAGCTTGGACCCATGGACTTCATGACCCCACCTATGTTTGACCCTTCCAACATCTGTTTGGAAGACTAGGATGTCCGTTTATTTACTAACCCTAGGATATAAGGTTCACCTTGCCATTACCAAGGAATCCTTTTAGTGATAGCAAGCATATAGGGGCAAATGCACAAGCCCTTGAGGCCATTAGAAGCACGCTACCTAAAGAATATCTTATGCATGTTTCTAACTTTGATTCCGCATTTGCAGTATGGAATATGTTGACAACCACCACCACCTCCAAGCTTCAATTGCCAATCCAACCGGAGGAATCTAGTGGAGATGAATCCGAGCCACAACAATGCTATATGATCCAAGGGAATGACTCCCTTGAGATACACTCGGAAACCCACTTAGATGATGATGATGATGCTAGTTCTTCAAATGATTATGTTGATACCCATGCTTTAAATGAAGAACTACTATTGTTTGTGAAAAACTAATTGAAAAATATAACATTTTGAAAAAGAAAAGTCTAGGCCTTAACAATGAAAATAAAAATTTGCTTTCTAGACTTAACATGGTTTTGCAAGAAAAAGAGGAGATTTATAATGAAAGGGATTCATTAAGGTCTCAACTTGATCTTGCACTAAAAGAAAATAAAGTTTTAAAATCTAAAAATGATTGTGAAACTCTTTTGAAGAATAATGATGTTTTGTCTTCAAAAGTTGAATTTGTTTTAAGAGATAATGATTCTTTGAAAAATGAAATTATTTTATTACAAAAGAATTAGAAATTTGTTTAAATAAAAATAAATCTTTGAAAAATGATATTTCTTCACATATTTGCCATGCTAGGGTAGTATCACACACTTCACCTATTGCATGTGCTACTTCTTCTTTAATTAACAATGATATATCCATGTTAAAGAAGAATATGATTTGTTTGGGCTTCACTTTGAGCCAATGTGCCAAGAGCCATACACGTTTGGAAACTTTATTTCGAAAGAAACAAGTTCCATCTATTATGCATGCACACCCTCCACGGCATACACATGCTCCTCACGGACACCATCACACTTTGTATGCTCATGTGTACACTTGTACACATTGTGGACGTAAGGGCCACCTTGCTAAATTTGCTATGATAGAATACATGTTTCAAATTTAGCAAATAAATTTGTTTGGGTTAGAAATGGTAC